>NDGM011189042.1:0-10425 GCA_002564305.1 Octomys mimax
AAAAAAAAAAAAAAAAAAACAGCGGAAGCAGCCAAGAGGAAGATAGAGACGTAGCTGTAGAACTGTCTCTCTGAGCCCGCTGTGGTGGCCTGTGCCGCTCACCCCGGCATTCTGGGGGGCTGAGGCAGGAGGGTCACATTGGGAGAGCAGCCTGAGAAATGTAAGGATTTAAGGGAGCCGCGGTCCCAGAAACAGGAATAAGGAGGGGCAAGGGCTCATTTACTCGCTCAGTTTCTCACAGCAGGAAGATAATTTGTCTCACTTAGGAGCATGATCTCCAATGACGTCTGTCGACCTATCAACACCTCAAGTTATTATCCTTCTTTATCACTGAGTAGTTTTGCATTGTATAAAAATGCCACATCTTATTTATCCATTCCTTGGTTGATGAGCATTTGGGTCGTGTCCAAAATTTAGTTATCATTGTTATTTTCCTATTATTTTGTTATGAAATTTTTACTTTTTTTCCATAAAATAAAAAAGGGTTAGGCACACTTCTCCATGTGAAGGAGTTTACGTACTACAAAACAAATTATATTGTTCGACTGTATTTCTCTTGTTGATGCTAAAGGAAAACCTATGAAATGCAATCTAACTCTTTTTTTTAGTACCAGGGAAATGGGACTGGCATGGAGCTGGCAAAGAGCATGAAGATTCACAAGGCGAGACCACGTCCCCAGCGCTGCCGCAGGAAGGTGCGGAGCCTGCAGGGAGGTGGTCAGCCAGGTGAGCTTTTGCTTTCTCCCTGCTGTCAGCCCAGAGGTGAGACAAAACCTGGTGTAGACTGTGTTGGTGAGAGCTGCAGAGCGGTATTGGATGAGCTTGAAGGAGTCGAGAGGGTCCAGACCTGCCCCAGCAGCAGTGGCACCGGCCCAAGGGAGGAGCAAGTTTGGCTCCTGCAGTCCTGGGCCTGCCTTAGACCTTAGGGTTCTGCTTTCAGGAACATTTGGCAAGCAAGTCACTGGAAGGGCGGGCACACTGTGTCAGAGATTTCTTCGTGGATTCAGTCTTCCCTTGGCTCTTGGGTACGAAATCCTCATAACATGCACATAGCTAGGCTCAACTCTAACTGCTTTGATTTTGAGGTGGGATCTCCCTATGCAGCCCAGACTGGCCTTGAACTCACTACATAGCCCAGGCTGACCTGGAGCTCACAGTGATCCTCCTGCCTCAGCTTCCTGAGTCATAGGCTTACGGCCATGCACATGCCTAGTTTCCATTTAACTACTAGTGGGTAACGATTTTGATAATTATTTATGTCCATTCTGGTGTTCTGACTTCAATGAAAGATAAAGTACACACACAAGCACATGCACGTGTACACACACACACACACACACACACACATACGCACACGCATGCCTGGACCAGTCAGCCCCGATACAACCAGTGGGTTTTAGGGCACAGCCTGACTCACAGTTCCAGGTCCCCAACTGGAATCTCACTTCCAGTCAACCCGCGTGTCTGCCTGGGAGTCAGGTGATCAAGGCTGTGTTGCATTACTCATTGTCAAAATCTCAGCCAAATGAGGAGCATATGTAAAACTTACAGGCATTCTGGCATCCCTCTTAATTAGTAACCACGATCTGAGCATTTGTTATTTAAGCTTATTTAATTCTAGCCAGCTTACAGTGAGTGGCGGCGCACGCGGCCTCGTGCCTCATCAGGCCAGGTTCTGCACGCAGGGTGCAGGGAGGGCAAAGTCAGCATCAATCAGCTCCCAGCGCAGCCATCCTGAGCCCCCAGGGGTGGCCGCTTGGCCAGGGGACACCAGGCAGTAGTGTCGTGATGGACTGCAGACCAGCATACCTCAGCAACTGCCACAGGCTTTCCTAGTCTTCTACCGCGTGTTCCATCATAACCAGCATTTAGCAACCATACTCTTGTAAGGATCTACGCTCACTCAAGAGATCAGGGAAGAGCAGTCTTTCCCAACATAGAAGGCAGGGTCTGGAAAGGTCACTACCAAGCAGGGTGCAAAGTGGGCTGCTTAATGAAGATTAATGAATATTTTAAAATAACAGCAAGGCTCAGAGTACGTGTTCAGAGGCTCTCTGTCAGCCACGTGGCTGCGCAGCAGAGGGCTTGATGTGCTGCGGTCAAAGCATTGCAGCTCTTTCTAATAAAACGTCAGACTTTGAATGTAAATCCTGGCAGGGTTCGTACCCCCAGACACACAGGAGAGTCTGCACCAGAGTGTACAGAAAATCAGGGGGACCAAGGGTGTCAGGATAAGCAAAGACATCAACAAACTCCCCGCTTCTCCTCTCTCTTGGGGGAAAGAGGTTTTTTCAAGACCTTTGCTATGAGCTCTGTGCTTTGATCTAGAGAAGAAGAAAAGGGAGGAGGAGGAAGAATAGAAGGAAGAGGAGAAGGAGGAAGAGGGGGATCTGAGGCAGGAGGTAGAGCCACAGGGAGGGGAAGGAGCCATCTACTGTGGTCCGGAACAGGGCACTGTCCGCAAGGCCCCCTCTGCTGTCTCCGGGTGGTCCCAAGCCTAGAACCTAGTCCTCTCCTACTCCACCTTTTCTTCCCTGGCCCAAGAAGTGAAGGTGCATGACCCTCAAGATCTTTTTGAAATTGTAGGCTCTATTATTATTTTAAGTGATGCAGCCTATCTTCTCTGTGACTCTTAGTGCTTGACACAAGTTTTGCTTAGATAAATTTAGATAAAACCGAGCCCTTTGAGACAGCTTTGTTATTGGACTTCAAACTTCTGTCGACAGGCCAGTGTGTATTTAGGGCCTTCCCTGTGCTCAATCCCCTGGTAAGAGCTGTTGCATGAGTCATAAAGTACCAGGGAGTTTGCAGGTCAGTCCAGAAGGCACAGAAGGTACTGGAAGCCATGAGTGAAGGGGGTAATGAGACAGCGTGGCGAGTGGAGAGGTCATCCTCAGAGCAAAGCGCAGCAGAGCACGGAGCGGCCGGCAGGAGGTCGATCAATCTGGGACTTGGAAGGGACAGCACCAGTGCAGGCATTGGGAAATGTCTTCACAGGACAGAGGCAGGATCAGCCCAAGCAAAGGAAGACCGCTTGTAACTCCCGTGATGGGTGTGACCCGCAAGGGGCAGCAGGCTGGAGGAAGAGCAAGCAGATGGTGAGACTGCAGAGAAGTGGTCACAGAAGGAAGGAGTGGGACAAGGGAAGGATGAGGAGCCAGAAGGAAGGCCTTGGAGGCCAGCCAGGTCAAAGTATCTGTCACCTACCGCTATGTATGCATTTGGTTTTGAACGTAGCCATTCATCATCCTGTAGTTGTCCATCGTACCAGGCCATTGAAATTTATATTTCTGTAAGCATTCTTCGTGTAATACATACATTTTAAGAATTTGTCATTATGTAAAATACCTGCCCAGCCCAGAGGCATCTGAGCTTGGGTACCTGCCTTGCACTAGGTTGACTGGGACAGCTTCTTCACATGACTGTCATTCATCTATCCCTCAGTTTCCCCATCTGCACTGTCACAGTATCGGTAAAATGCTCACAAAAACTAAATGCACTCTGATGCCGGAAGCTTCCAGAATGGTGTTGGGTGCAGCGCAAGCATCTGATAGCTGTTAGTGCTTAAGTAGATTTGCCGTAATTTGCTCAGTCATTCCCCAGTTTCAGGAACTTACATTACTTTCAATTGTTTACTATTAAAAAAGGCACTGCCGTGTGTGTCTTGGTGTAAAAAGCTGTTTTGTTACTTAGAATTAGCTGCTTCTTCGGGAGAAAGGTTCCCAGAATCGGAATCACCAGAGTCCAAGGGTGTGAATATTTGATGCTTGTTACATAGTGCCAAAGTAACTCCCGAAAGAGCCGCATGGCCCTGCCCCTGCGAGACAGCGTCTTCTTCAGGAGGGACTGAGGGGCTTCCCACCGCACGCAGGGGATTCATGCGCCGGCACTCTGGGGCTTGTGTGCCTTCCCCGGACGATGAGTGGTGATCAGCTTATCTCTGTCTAGGAGCAGCATACCCATTTTTATGCTCTACTCATCCATGAAAGGTGTGTCTCTGTAGCGCTTACAATCTGCATCATCTGACATCGCCTTCTCTTGGCACTCTGTGTTCAACTTGTAACCCGCTGACATTTAACAGGCCCTAGTACATCTGCCTGTAGTTGTTTCCATTACATTCTCATGCCGCCCCTTCTACATAAAGAAGAATGTCGACTCACAGACCCAGGGTGACCATCCTTGACAACTCTTTAAAAAAAAATTAATTGTTTTATGTATTTAGTACAGGGACTACAGGGTCTCACTACACAGATTGGACTCATAGTGATCCTCTTGTTTTCATTCTCCTAAGCACTGGGATTACAGATATGCGACACCACACCCAGTCTCAATCGCAGTCTCAGAAGGTCCCAGGGGTGGGGCAGGTATGGCATGCTGGGGATTGAAACCCATGCCCCTCCTCCCCAGCCCCTGCGCCTGCCTAAACAGACGCTTTACTCTGCTGAGCTATCTAGCTGGCCTGGTAACCATTCTTAATGCCTAAAGCAAGGCTCTGTATACAGTAGGCAGGCAACAAATAGCAAATAAACCAAAGAGTATCCTTCCTTTCCACTCTAATCAACAGCTTTCCAGAGTGCAGAGTCCGTTCCTGTGTAGACACCACATGTGCGATCAGCCCAGAGGCCGGCCGTGATTGTGACTGTGGGCCTTTGCTTTTATTAGTGGAAACGCAACACCTGGACCTCACTTCCAAGTGTATTATTGCAGCTTGGCCAGGACAGAGCATTCGCTGATAACTCCAAAGGGCAGAGCTGGACGCTTAGACTCGGGAATGGTCCCCACTATCCAAAATCTCTGCCCCATTATCCAAAAAGTGCTCAAGCCTGCAAAATGTAAAGGAAACAATGGCACTGTTCCTCCTGAATACTTTTTGGGCACAAGAGGTTTGATGGATAGCAGGGAATAATGAAGTGAATATTCTCCTGGACAGTCTGACGTAAGCTGGGGAGGCAGAGTGGCCTATATTTCATGAAGCGGAAGGTTGACAAGGGCCAGACTGCAGGCTCTCAGCACTCAGGTCATTTCATTAGCATTTGTTATTTTTATACATTGGTAGTTATGGATGTCAATGGCATTTTAATATCCCAGTACACTCACTCCCACTAATATTTCATGCCTCATGAATCATTTCTAAATCAAGAGCTCGACTGGTAATATGTTTTAACACTTTCAATAACAGGGCTGGGCGAAAGGGAGAAGGATGCTCTCTCCTGGGTTTCCACGCTTCTCTCGCACTTAGCTTGTGATAACAGCACTATTCTTCACTTATTTCTATCAGATTTATAGGGAGCACTTCCTCCAGAGAATCCTATTTGGAACTGTAAGCACTCAGCTGATTTGGATGCCAAGTATTAATTTTTACTTATTTTATATGTTAAAATATTTTAGACTCAGAGATTGCTCGCTATATTCTTCTTAAATCCCCAGACAAGCGCTAAGCTCCTCTGTGAAGTCTTTATTTTATGGCCAACACCTCCGGGCTCTGCACCTTAAGAGTAGAATGTAGATGAACTAAGCCTTATTCTAAATTCAATTTTATTATGCAGTATGTTATGCCTTGTTGTGTAGAAGATGGAAGGCAGCAGCTTGTCTGCACAGCACCTCCATGGGACAAGCGAGTCCTTGGATCCTGACTCAGCAGATCACAGCATGGGATTCGCAGGCCCACCCTTGGCAGTGTCCCCACTCCTGTCTCCCACTGCCTGGCACAGAATAGTTGGCTCCCAAGTTGGGACAACCAGAATCTTTTGAGACCAAGAGAGAGAAAGGAAATGGGAAAACATTCAATAGATGAGAAGGGAGAAGGCTAGAGGACAGAAGGACACACACTTGGAGGCCCTCGAGGGCATTTTACTGTGATGTGGAGCTGGAAGCAGCATGAGAAGGTTGCAGGTATCCACAGAGCATGCACACGTCCAGGAGACCAGGAGCTGAAGACAGGCAGAGAGGAGCAGCCAGGGGCAGCATCTGCAAGGCTTTTTGGGTCCTGCTTCTGCCTTTTCTCTTGTCCCACTTATACTACTGCCCATGGCCTTAGCATGACAATCTTTACTTCTTTAAGTAAACAGCTTTTCTTTAGCTTAGACCAAATTAAATTGGCTTCCACTGCTTAAAATCAAAGTATTCCAATACATAGGATTATAAATGTCTTGCAACCAAATCATCCCTGTCTGTAAGATTATAAATGTCTCCAAATGAACTGTGAACACTTAAGTTCTACTTTACCTATCAGTTTTATCCTATGATATCAAAATAGTGGCTGCCAGTGTATATGACTAATTGGTATCTATTAAAAATGTTGAATCATAGAAATATTCAACACCTACCTCAGGATATCACCTGAAGGAGATCCATCCTAAATCTTTGACAATGAACTTAACCATTTCTTTTGTTAGTTAAAATATTCTCCCTACCTTATATGAGAAAGAGATGACATAATTTCAGGTGATTTCAAATTTACTTTCTGGTTAAATAAGAAGGAAAATAAAGCATGGCTTCATGGTTCCTACTTTTCCTGAACTGCTCCAAACTAGTGTAAAATATTCTGTATACACATATAATATTTTTAAAGAGAGACTTCAAATATTTTCCCATTCACAAGAGTTAGACAGCTCATTCTTTGTTATATAATTATTCAGTGAATGCCTTACTTCATGCTAGGTGCTGGGTTAAGCACCAATGATGAAAGAAGGAATATCTAACTTGAAACACTCTCTCATGAGAAGAATTATGAAAATACAAAGTTATAGTACCTGATAAAGTTCTGCAGTAGAAGTCTAAGTCACAACAGAAAGCAAAGCTCAATATCAGGGAAAACTAGAGGTCCTCTCCCCAAAGGACATATGTCTTCAACTGGATTCTGACCAGTCAATAGTAATGAAATGATTTTAACAAACACAAATAGTTTATACTGAGTTATACAAAACAGCAGGGATGGGAAGGTTGTTTAAGGCAGACAATGCAGGTCCTTTTCGTAAGCTATACTTAGAAGTATCACCTCGTAAACCAGGATATAATAAAATGTGATTTTTTCCCCAAAAGCTGAAGGTAAAGATTGCCACATATGTGTTTAAGTTAAATATTTAACTGATGTCATTACTGAAAAATGACTAGGTGTGAAGAATTGTGTTAAGTATTTTATAAATGTATTATGAATGCGCTAGGAAATAATAACTCTGTTGTAGAACTGTCAAATGCATTATCTGAGATTCCATATAGAACTAGGCTATGCTACTACCCTCGCTGAGTTAGTGCCCTTTTCGAAACCTTGGCCCAAGACCCAGTCCACCAGACAGCGGCTCTTTGATGGTGCGTGCTGCCTTTTATTCACATTGGACTGGACGAATACAGGGGGAGACTAACGGAAGTTCAATGCCTAACCTGAGTAAAATGTATCCAGCCACTAATGATGGGGGAAGGCACAATGGCGAGGGATACTCTGTATAGCCAGAAAACTCACATCCAACCAGAAAATCCCCTTGATCTTCCAGTCATCCCTTCCTCTGTCTCTAAAGGACAATTTAGAGGATGACAGCAATGACATTAGAATAAAAGAAGCACATCAGGAGCAGAGGGAGGATGCCAGCCTTCTGGGGCACACACGCCGGTGGCTATGCCATTAGCCTGTCTGGTTGTTTTTCTGCACCCCAGGACTCTACTTTCCAGGGTTCTTGGACCACGAAAGAATCTGCAGTGTGAGTGATACGTAAGGCTCTATACAAATGCAAACAACTGTGTGAAGTGCTAAGAAGGTGCTGGAGTAGACGCAGCCATTACGACACACCTTGTGCAAGGGTACAGAAATGAAGGAGAAAAACATCTTGACCGGGAGGAAGCCACTTTTGTTTCCAGGGACTTCTCCAAATATTCACCATCTGTATCTTCTAATTCCTCCTTAAATGACCAGACTTCAACCAGTTCTGAGTCCAACTCTGGGAAAGACAGTTAAACTAGCACAAACATTTCTACATGGTGTGTAGAGTAGCATCTGTCAGGGGAAAAGTCAAGATGAAAATAGTATGGCTGACCCACGCTTTCAACACAACCATCTGGGTCAATATTTGGGGTTTGTGGCCGAAGCTCAAGCCATGAGGGCAGAGAGTGTCTTCTCCCCGAAGGTGCGGCCACTGGGACAGCCGCGCCCGGCGAGAAGATTCATCTTTAGAAACATCCAAAATAAGCCTTGCCAGCAGCAGGGCACAAGGCTCCAGGCCCCCCGACCTGTGAAATATTTTGAGAATAGATCAAACAGTGCTTACAAATGTGACATCTACAGAGAGAGTGAGAGGTGCTTCTTATTCCTCTGGGCCTAACCTTCAAAAGACTCCAGAAGACCACACGGAGATTAAACAGAACAAAGAGAAACTGTCTCATAAAGGTAAACCAATACTTTATGCATATTCCTGGAATCACAGAATATAGATTCTAGACTTAGTACCACCACTTGCTTCCTAGATTACCATGGAGAATCGCTGAGAGTCTGTGGGTCCTGGTTACCTCTGTGTGGAATCAGATGGATGCTGTGGGGGCTCTGGCTAAGGTAACTGTGAAAGAAATTTATTAAAAGGATTCTGGTTGCTCATAAACAGAGCAGAGTTGGAGAATAAGACCAAGAAAAGGCAGGATTGTGAAGGGTTCTGGGAATTCAGATCAGAACCACTGCAAGCCGATCAAGAAAACCCACACGAGGGCAAACAAACATCATCTCTTCTCTTTCCTTTTCTGATGTTTTTATACAAAGTATATATAGAGAAATTAAGCCTATTCACCTGGCTTGAGACTCTGCTCACCCACTGGCTGCTGAAGTCAAGCTCTTGCAGTATAGTAAAATACCGTCCACTCTGAATAGGATGGGTGAGAGATTGTTCCCCAAAAGGAAATACGGCTATCATTACTGGAAGAAGAGGACAGGATCCAGGCAGCTGGAACTCCACCAGGGTTCATCTCACCAGACACAGGTGCTTCACAGTAGTGTCATTCTGGGGTTCCATTCAGATGTTATTACACCAGAAAAAGGGGGTCATTTGCCTTTCAGGATGAAAGGTCCCACCAGAGTTATTAAATCTTGAGTAGGCCTACAAATCTGGACTGTGAGCCTTTCCAATGAGATCTTCAGCTGGGCTAGGACTGGAAGGAGCCACCGTCCCCCCAAGTGACTGACACATTTTACATCTTCCTCCTGGTGGCTTTTATATATCACCTAATGACAGCAAGTATGACAACCAGATACCCTAACATTGCAAGTCCTGAGGCTTCCATCCTGGCCTGACACTCCAGGCCTGCAAGACAAGAGAGCAGAGTGCTTCGTGGTGCAGTCTAGCTCCAGCAGGAGCAGAAAATACTCTCCTGTGCTCCTTTATTAGAAACACTCAGCTTAGTGCTCCTCCCCTCCTGCTGCGCTCCCGCCCCCCTCCCCACCTCAGATGCCATATGCTTTTAATCATGCCCCCACGGTTTCCCTTCCTGCAATGTCCTGGACAAATTAAACTCGCAAAACAGAAATCTGAGAACTTGGAGCAAAGATGGAAACTCGTGACCATGGTGGCGATCAGCAACCAGGCTAAATTTTCCAGCCAGTAGGTGAAGAGATTGTGTGAGCCCTCATCATAACTGAATCCATTGTCTATAGACTTCCAAGGACAGTGGCGTTAATTGCATTCTGGTGACTTAAACATCCTCATAGCTCTCTGACAATCCATTCTGCATAATTCTCTTAAAAAAGGGAGAAAAAGGGTAACGTAAGAATTAGTTTTCTTTTGTTCCTCTGAGCTTCCAATGAACTACATTTTAGTAGTTCCATGAAGTCTCTGACAATCTCCGAAATTTTGAGGATTGTGACCACACACATCTTTCTAGAACCCTCACACCATGACTTTCATCAGAGTTTTACAAAGACTCTCCATTTCAGAAAACACAAGATCCCAGTCCAATCACTCATCCCAAAGGTTATAAATGTAAAGGCTAAAATCTCTGAATCTGTAAGTCAGAGAGCTTTGCCTCAATTCTTTGCTCCACCACTTCTAAGATGGAAACATTGGCAATTTCTAAGTCTCTTTTTCTATAACTATTTGTGGCAAATAAAAAGGTCTGGTTCATAACATAATAAGTTGGATGGTCTAACAATATAAAGTGGCCTAGTCATGCCTTGCATGCGATAAAGGTTAGATTTCAGCATTATTATTATTATTATTATTATTATTAATTATTGGCAGATGGAGAACTTGAAAACTAATGGTGCTTCATATCATCAGGTAATCAGGAAATTAGAGCATCAAGCCAGGATTTTTTTTTTTCTGGAACTGGGGATTTAACTCAGGACCTTGCACTTGCCAGGGAAGTGCTTATTCCACTGAGCCCTCTCCCCAGCCCCAGGATTTTTTTTTTAATTTCCAGTAAATTTTACCAATGGAAACAATCTCCAATTTG
>NDGM011189043.1:0-14764 GCA_002564305.1 Octomys mimax
CTTTAGAAGCACTTAGTAATTCATTATAGTTATTATTTCTTCTTTTACTTCAGAGATTATTTCTGATCTGGTATCTTCTATACCTTTCCACAGTTATTTCTTTACTTTAGACACTATTATTTCAGAAATTTCAGGAGTGTGGCTTCCAATTTCCTCAATGCTAGTGTCTCTTGCATTTGTTCTAGGTAGACTCAGCCTGAGCCTGTATTTTGCTCCTTTTGTCATTTTGTAAAGCTGTCCTCTGACCTTTGGTCTAGAGCCTTAGTGTAGTAGTTACCTTAGCTCCTACTGATACTATTACCCAAAGGAGATTATGTTCTTAAGGCAGTTACAATTTTGCATTTATAGTACAATTAGCAACACTAATAATGGGTGGTGAGATTTAGTGACTGACAAACTTTTGTAATTAATGGGTATTTTAGACCCTAAGGGTCATCATGACTGTATAGCTAAGCAGACATAAAATTGGGAATTTATAATTTAAGTTTGTTCCTCTGAGATCAGTCTAGCAAGTGACTGAGAGGATGCTCTCATAGATCTGGGCCTAGCAGTGGGTCTCAGCTTACCAGGTCTGGATCTACCAAGTTTGAACTGGTCCATCTGGGCCTGGCTTGAGTCTGGCTGCTGTGCTTGGATTCTTCCTGCTGCAGCCCAGGGAACTGAACCTGTTAGTGCCCTACTGGTAAGCTGTTCTGGCTCCTGGATTAGCTGGCTGGATCTCACCCCTAGCCTCTCTGCTGGGAGTTCTGCTGCAGGTTTCTACACCAGGCCTGACTGGTAGCTAGAGGTGGGAGTTTCCGGCAGGGTTTGGGGCCTGGCTGCTGGCTGGAGTTGGTAGGCCCCATTTTCTTATGAATTTGTGTGGTCACGACATATCTGAGTCCTTTGCCTATTTTCAAAACAGGGTCTTCTTGCTATTAGGTTATTAGTTTATAAGATGTATTTTTTACAAATATTTTGTTTTTCATTGTTTGCACTGTTGTGCAGCTTTTCACTTTTATATAAACCTGTTTATTTTTTGCTTTTGTTGGTGGCTTTGGATTATACTGAAAAACATCATTACCTGGGCCAGTGTTATACAGCTTTCTCCATTTTCTCCAGTCTTTTCAGTTGTTAGCCTCTCATAAGATGATTTGTTGACATGGTATAAGGCCCTAACTTCTTTCTTCTGGATGTGGCTATCTAGGTATCCCAACACCCACCTGTGGAGAAGCTTTCATTTATCTTTTATGTATTCTTGGCAGCTCAACTGAACATCAACTGTAGGTAAAAGCTGGTTTTATTTCTGGATACTATCCTGTTCTACTAGTCATTTTGTGTGTGTACATGTGCACATGTGTACGTTTTACTATCGATACTAGACTGTTTTGGTAACTGTAGTTCTGTAGTAGTATTTTTGCATCAGGCAGATTACTGATGGCTACTTGGCGTCTTTTATGGTTTCACTTGAATTTTTTCCTGAAAACTTGAAATTTCAAGGACTTGCATTGAATATATATGTTGAGTTGGGTAACAATATTCTTCTAATTCATGAACACAGGGCATCTTTCCATTTACTTGTATTTTGTTTTATAATTTTGTGACCACACTTTCCACTTCTTTGGGTAAGTGTATATTTTGCTTATTATATTCATTCAGTGCTCTCACTTTAACAACACACCATCTTGAAAGTTGAGACTTCAACATTCATTGTAATTTAGCCAGTTCTATGATGAGGACTTGTATTTGATTCCACAATTTCAGCCATGTGGCTACAGGAATTAAGATTCTCCAACTGAGCACACCTACAAGCTTATAGGTTTTCATGCAGTGCTTGAACTGTGAAGTCAAATTTCCCAGCTTATCTTTTTGTTTCATCTCTGGTGACAGTAGTACCAACTGTCATTATATTTCTCATATTCAGAGTCATTGTTAGCTACCTCTTTTAATAGATGTTCAGGAATATCCAATTCAAATACTATGTGTATCTCGGTTATCAGGACTCTTGCTACTGTTGAACACAGTCTTTGGTGTTATGTCTAATCAGTTTATAAAGCAAATTCCAGAAACCCCCAAAACAAATTGAAGGAACTCATAAAAATTCTAGGGTTGTGGAAATAGCTTGGAAGTCTATGTGCCTGCCTGGCAAAAGCAAGGACCTGGGTTTGATCCGAGACTGCATGCTATGCTGGCCCTGGAACTTCTTGTGTGCCAGGCTGGCGACCAAAACTGGGAGTGGTGGTATATGCCTGTGATCCCAGTGCTGGGGGAGGCTGAGACAGGAGGGTCACTATGAGTCTGAATTGCACAGGGAGACCCTGTATCAAATAAATAGTAAATAAGGGCCGGCCAGATAGCTCAGTGGACTAAAGCTCCTGCTTAAGTAGAGCAGTGGCTGGGGTTCCACCCCAGAGTGCTGTTACTATCCCCGCCCCCAGAGCGCAATAGGACCGTGATTGAAACTGGGTGTGGTGGCAAAGGCCTGTAATCCCAGCACTTGGGAGGTTAAAAACTGGAGGCTGAGTCCTATCTATGTAGTGAGATCCTGTAGACCCTGTCCTACATACATTAAAAAAAAGTAAATAAAAGATAAGATTAAAAAAAATCTATTCCTTGGGCCATAGTGGTAACTCAATGATACAAGTGCCAGCCTGGCAGGTTATGAGTTCAATTCCTGGTACCTAAAAAAAAAAATCTGTTCCTTTAAAACTCCTACTACCAAAACCTGTGTTGGTCAGGTTATCAAGAGAAACAATCAATATGAGCTAGCGACAGGAGGGACTTTAATATAGGTCATGCTATTCTGGAGGGTGGAGCTCATGACATGTTGGCTGCAGTCTAGAGAAGCGGGTAGGCCACTGGCATAGCTCAGCCCCAGGGAAGTCTTGAGAGCCAGTGCGCCTTGTCCACAAATATGACATTTGCATTTCAGTTTCAGAGCCAGCTGTGTTAGTGCTTGGAATGAACACATGTACAGAGGAAGTCAAAAGGACAAAGGGGAATGATGGGTGCAGCTGAATTCTTAGGCTTCCAAACAAAAGCTACACAAAAGCACAAGTAATCAAAATAAATTATATTATAAATTAAAATGCTTTCATATTAAACAGAAAAACTATAATGCTTGTACTACTCTTAGAAAAGGTACATTAAAAATGCTGGACATTAAGACAGTAATTCCTTATATTTAACAACTGTGTCTCACATCCACTGACCACCAAAGGTGGTCCACCAAACTTTAGCTTTCCTTTTATTTAGTACTTCATAATTATTACCCAAAAATCGCACTTACTGGTACACAGTCAGCCACTGAGACCTTGGAAGGGGCTAATCCAACCTGAGGTATGCTACAAATATAAACCACATTCTGAAGACTTAAAAAATAGGAAAACTGAGCTTTGCAATTTTTCATTTTTATCTTGATAGGGAGCTATAATAAATCAAAAATTTGATGGAAGTTCCATTATATTTCTATTAGTCTTGGGCTAGAAATTTTGAAAATAAATTGGCTTTAGCTTTGACCTACCACTGTCTTACATACTTCCTCTCTTTTTTTTCATCTGCTTTTAGAGATGGAAATTATAAAATAAAGCAGCTACTCATAAGCACATGTTTTTATTTCTAATGGATTCTTTCAAGAAAATGTAAAAGGTAGGGTCAGAGAGATAGCTCTCAGGCACGCAGAGGCAGCAATGGAGTCTGGGCGTGGTTGTGCACACCTGTAATCTCAGTACTAGGGAGGCTAGAAAAAGGAGGATCACTACGAGTCTAAGCTGTGTAGAGACCCTGCATAAAAAGAGGTAAGTTATTACTGTTTATTTTAAAGTTACAAAAAAATTAGGAGTAGCATTTATGGACTACAGCCTGAAGGATTAAAGCAGGACACACATCAAACTTCCCTCAGTTTCCACTTTATACTAGGTACACAAAGAGTAACCTAGAGGAAGGGGTAGAAAACCAGAACCCAAGAGTCACCGTTAGCCTGTAAGGAAGTGGCGCACTCTCACTAATTCCTAAAGCAGTTCCTAGATTACTGAGGAAGCGCTGCAGCTCATCCGACAGCTGATGAGGCTGTCCACGCCATGCGGCCCACATTCCTCTATCCAGCTCCCTAAGAAAGAGCAGTTGCTTCTCTGTCTCAAATACACATTTGCTCACTAATTATGTGCTGGAACAAGTGCAATTTTCTTTCCATTCTCAGCATATGGGTGAGGCTCTTCACAGCAACTTCAATCAGCTTACAATCATATGACTTAAGGAACTTGCCCATAAATCACTTGCGCTGTAACCATTTAATGATCGTCAGCAAAATACCATGATGCTTTTTCACCTCCCTTGTTGGGCAATTTGTTCTGAAATGGTGCCTGTGTGTTGTTTCCTTCTGGCAACATACTGGAACTAATTTTCCATCTGTCCTGAAAATGGTACAATTTTATTCATCTTCAGGCCTTTCAACAGGTCATCTGAAGTCCGAGTTCCTACTCAAGTTCCGGTGTGTTCACTTGGCCTGCAAGAGCAACTGGCACAACCACCCCCTGCCGCTGCAGCTCCCGAAGAACGTCTAATATGGAGTCTAACTCTGTGCGGAACTTGTCCAGCTCGCGATTCTTCAGCTGCGCAAGTCTTTTCCACTTCTCAATTTCCTTGTTTTGCTCAGTTTCTACCACTTGGTACGTCTGCTGTATTATCTGCAAACATAGAAATTATGCACTGCTGTTACAGTTCACAGTGGGTGTGAATGAAGAACACTTAACAGGCTTGGAGAGCTGAGGTGGGACAGAGCTGAGATGCATGCTTGGGTTTCTCTGTGGAGCTATAAAGTTCTGCCTGTAGAGAGTACTTTTTGTCTTGAAAAGGTATTCTGGTTGCACTTATGGACTACCTCTGACCTCTGAAAAGTCACACACAGAAGCCTTACCCATTGGTGTGCACTAAGGAAATAAGCTCATAAGGATTCCGACAGAATCAGCATCCTGATGTGAAGGAGACATTAGAGAACCTCCCCTTTTCCTCCCATCCTTAGTGGGCTACATGAGGCTACAGAGAAGACTGCCAGAACTGTGAAAAACAAGTTTTGTTGTTTTAACCAACTTCTCTGTGATATTTTGTTGTGGTAGCTTGAACAAACTCTAGGACACTGTTAAAGCAAAGGTAACTGTCTAAAAAGATAACATGTCCTTATTAGAAGTTTAAAAATAGCAGATAATGTCTGTAACTGTAGTAAACATATTACTGTTAGTGATATTTAAATAATACTTTAGTATCAATTTTCTCACACTCATTTGTTAAAGTGACTCGCAATATGGAACACTTTTCTTAAAGCCCTACTTGCAGGGTAAGATGTAAAACTTAAAGACACCTGTCAATAAGAATATGATGCAAGTTTTCTCTCCTTCCAAATATAAGGCAAAATGCCCGGTGTGGTGGCGCATGACTGTAATTCCAGCACTTGGGAGGCTGAGGCCGGAGGACCCTGAAAGTTCAAGGCTAGCCTGAACTGCACAGTGAGGTCCTGTCTCAAAAGGACCACTATAAGGCAAATTCATTTCCAAATACTTGACAGTTTAAAGTCTTACCACCTCTTAAGTGCTATTATTATTTTTAACAAGATTTAAATACAACAAGAAACTTTTGGTAAGTAGATGAAAACTATAGCAAATTAATGGTACTTGAAAGCAAAGAACTATAAACTATGTATATGTGATCTACTTTACCTGCTGAAGCTCCTGTTCTCTCTGCTTATGTCTTATTTCCATCTGTTTAATTTTCTTTTCTAAGCCCATGAAATGTTTCAACTCTGGTGTATGCTTTTCTTTGGCTTCTCTCAATTCTTCTAAGAGTTTTGTAATCTAAAATTGAAGTATGAAGTGAAAGAATAAAGACACAAGAATACAGATCCTTTTAAAAAGGCAATCTTAAAAATACTTGTATACAATTTCTCCAGATAAGAGGCATCTTGGATTGAGTAATTAATAGTTTCCATCCTCACGTACAGGAAGTAAAGGTCTGCTTTAGCTCCCAAATTCATGTCATGTTCTGAGGAGCTCCAACAGGACGACAGCCTGCCCTCCCATGTCCAGCTATCTGATTATAGGGTTAAATGTGAAGTCGAGCACTTCCTTTGGTGGGTTCAGCTTGTATACAAGATATTTGTAATGATTAGGACTTAAAATAATACATGTTCTTGAATTACTGGTGGTACATGTATGACTGTTCCTTCCACTGGGCAATTTTTTATTTTATTAGAAAAAGGTTAACAGAAGTGATTAGACCTGCTTGTACCTCCAATGGTATGACAGTCATGCATGGGCCACTGGTGGCTCAAGCTCCCCAGCAGTCAGACGTGGGAATTACCATCCTATCCTGAGTGTTAACACCCAACAGTAGGGATGGACGCACAGAAGTTCAATGCATGTACATTTTTTACTAACATTCCATAATTTGGAACTCTCTTATGGCCCTTGCCATTTAATAATTTTAGTAGTTTATCCCACAGATAAAGGTATGAATGTGAAGGAAGGATAACCACGCCCTGAACTCTTCCTGTGCTGACCACTGCCTTAGACCTGTGTGTGCAGCAACACAACAGTCCCCGTCCTGGAGAAGCTTGCAGCCTAGGGCAGACCCTCCCTTTCCACAGCACTGTCCACAAAGAACGGTGATTAGCACCTTGGAGTAAAATGCAGGGGACTGACAGGAAGGTTCGTAAGGCTTAGTAAAGTAACTGCATTTTCTTTATACCATACAATGATTATAAAAGAAATTGTATCAGTCAGATTTTGCTTAACATCAAAACGCAATGCACAAGAAAATGCAAGCTGATTAAATAAATTTAATCATGTTTTATACAGAAACATCTAGTAGCAACACTACTTCAAAGAAAAAAATCACATCTTGCCTAAGTTAGCTGGGAAAAAAAGTGGAATGCAAAGCAATTGAGTCAGACAACCTAAGTATTTTAAATGTGGAACATTCCTAAGTATATCATTAACGACCAGAGAAAAACAGGCTTTATTTGGGATGGTTTGAGAATGCTCAGAGGCCCTGCATAGAACATGCTATGGTTTTAACCTGTGTTAAGATGATTACTAAGAATTTTCCAGAATACAACTCAAATCATGTTTGTAAGATGAAAGATGATGGTGCCACATGTGGACACAGAACACCCAAGTTAAATACTGTCCTGATTTCTGTGTACTCTTTGTAAGTGCCTTATCTATGGTGCACATCAGGTTTGTGACTGGATCTTTGCACATTCTGTGGGAGACTTGAAACATAGTTCTCACTGCCTGTACAGTATGCTGTTGCTTTCTTAGCTATTTCTGGGAGCAAGTCTGGTTTTTTTTTTTTTTGGAACCAGGGATTGAACTCAGGCCCTTGCACTTGCCAGGGAAGCGCTTCTTCTACGGAGCCCTCTCCTTGGCCTCAACTTTGCATCTTGAGACTGTGTCTTCTGCAGGTTCTCTGCGAAAGTCATGTCACATCCACGGTTAAGCCTTTTCATGGCTTAAACCAGGACGTAGCTTATTTGCATAGCTTCACATTAAAATAAATGTACCTTTAAAAAGTGGGGATTTTATATTTGAAAAGATTATACTTTAGGAGCTCTTACTCTAAATAAATGTCCTCTTGGTATCTATGGGAGGATAAGATTATGGGAGGGTACAGAAGGGGTCAAGGTCCGTCTCACAGGCTCACTCTGACCCTACAAAGATCTTCTGGGTGTCTGGCTGCCTGGCTTGGGCCTAACTCAAGATATGCTCTTAACCCTTCACCCAATTCCTCAAACTTCTAAAACTTTTCCAGAAAACCTGATGAACGCTTAGTTGCCTAAATTAACTTCCTTTTTCCAAGAAGATTTACAAAAATCATTCAGCCCAGTCATCAGTTACTGATATTTTCTTGATATTAATACTTTCAGGTTATATCTCTGTGCATATTTAAGTTGAGCATTTTAATATATAAATACATAATTGAAATGACTAAGAAAAACTTGTATTACCTCTTTCTGTAAGATTTCTTCTCGAACTTGAGAAACTGCAAGAGACTCTTGCTTTTCCTGTAGCTCATTAACTTGACTTTGGAAATGTTTTATAAGGACCTGGAAAATTGTCAGAGGTACTGAGTTAATGATGTTTTTCCTTGAACACTTCCTGAAATATAAGAAAGACAATTTATGATTCAAAACAATCTTTTGAATAAGTCTTTCAATTGTAAGTGTTTGGAAGAAACTGGACAATATACAATATCTTACACTTTGTATGAAGATAGTTTAAAACAAGGCTAAAATTTGTGAAATGTTTTTAGACAAATATATGAAGTTCCTTTAAGAAGTGGTGAAAAATGCGTATCACCTCTGATGCTGTTCTCCTACTCTTTCAAAGACCAGGATGCACCGACTTCCATTCACCTCATAACTTCCCACTATTTTATGACTCTTGCAAGGGACCTATTTGTGGCACTATGGGATCACGACAGCAATACTCCCGTTTCCCTAGACTGTTTCATCCTACACAATCACTCGATACCATGCTTACACCCATCCCCTGAAACCTAAGGGAGAAAAAAGCTAGACAATTTCTCTCCAAGGCTATCTGGATCACTACCTTTGAATGGCACTTTAAACACTCTCACTAAATGCCTACTATAGTCCCGTTTCTGGGCCACATGAAATTAAATTGCAGACGTCAATACATTTTACTTCCACTAAACACTTCAATAGATACCTCCTTGTAAAGTCAATATAAAATACAATAATTTCCTAGTATTTAATAGCAAATCCATAGTGAAACTTCTTCACCTGGGGGATGTTTTTTAATTAAGATGGTTATGAAGTAATTATAGGTGGGATAGATCACAGAATTATTTCAAGTTTTTTTCCTCTAAAGCTTGTTTCATTACAGAAAGGATGAAGATTAAAATTAACATTCACAGTCTTTAACTGGCTCCCCAACTGCTAACCTCTTAGCATTTTCTTTCCCTGGATGTACTATATGTGAGTAACAGCTCTACTGCAGTGCTCTTTTTTAATTTACTAACATCAGAGAAGACAGACTACATGGTAGATATTTTGGGATATTCTAAGGATGTACCACTAATTATCCAAAAAGGAAGACAACATTTATTCAAGGAAATGCTGGTAACTTGTCAGCATTCTTTGTTGTAATTCTCAGAGAAGACTGTTTCATAAGTGTCAGCACTATGCATATGTTGTGTTCATTATTTCAGTCCCTGAGCCTGACTGTCTACTGATCTGAATCATTTGTTCAATAAATGAAAAGTAGCAGGCAGAAAGAATGCCTCAGTAAATTACCTGTCACTTGGGACTTGGGGAGGGAAGTGTTTCAACATTCAAGTATTAAAGTCATAATCACATTAGCAGGAACCTCAACCATCTGTTACAACGTATTTAGAGGATTTGAGAAGGGTAGGGGCCTGACTAAAAATACTCAGCATAATTTTGAAGGAGAAACATTTTAATATAGGGTAATATCCTCTTCTTTAAAGACAAACAAAAACTAATAATAATTTTTCATTTTTATCATTAGCCTGAAACAGTGAAGTTAAAATATTTCCAAATTAATACCAACAGTCCTAAAAGAAGCATTAGAGTCAAAGAAAGATCAAGATACACCTGTGATCTACCTCTTGTGTTGCTATTTTGCGATTCAGCTCAGCTACTTTGGAAGAAGAATTTTCCACCGCATTTTGGCACAGGAGTTTCTCTACTTCCCTCTGATGGGACGCTTTGAGGGAGGCAATGTGTGCGGCCGTGTCTTCCTTGACCCTACGGGAGGAAGGCATGAAATTCACACCCAACAGTGGCTTCTCAATCTCTACTTCAGAGTTAGCACAAAACCAGTGTGAGAAGCCTGGAAATGAAAGAAGTGAAGGGAGGAAGGGCATCAGTGTTAACTGTATCACGCCAGGGCCTTTACACATCAGCAGCTACAGGCTCTTACAACCACTCTGAGAACTACTGTTATTCATTAGATTTTATAAGAGTAAGCTTGATTTTAGAAAAAGAGAAATTACCAGGATCATAGATGAGCACAATGCAGGACTGTGCTCAAGTCAAGCAGAGCTAGACTTCAAAGTACCTGCTTGAATTTAAAGGAAAGTGCTTGGCATTTAAGATAAATACAGGTTTCTCGCTCAGGTTCTTATTTGGACAATCACAGTTATTCCCTTGGGAATCTTCCCCTTGGGTCGAGGGGTGCACAATTACAATCCTCGGGCTGGGTGCATGCTGTGAGAATAAGACAATCTTTTTGGTGATTCTCAGGCTACAAGGGAATCTGCATTTAGTTAATTTGGACTACTTGAGACTATTATTTTGTCTCTGGCAAAAATTTATGCATTTAGGCAGTTGAATAAATGCAAAGTTATAAATCATTGTTGATACACACTAATACCGCAATTTATGAGATACAAATTTACGACATGCTTCTACTACATGAGCATTTCTCCATGGCAACAGTATGGTTAGAGCTCTAGAGAAAGCATGAAACCTTCAAACTGATGATAGGACTGAATTGTAATTAAAAAAAAGTCTAAATCTGGGACTGGGAGGGAACGTTTGCTGCTCAGGTTTAGAGTTAACTGAGAAACAGACTGACAACAAATGAACATTTAAAATTATAGGGCTGGCCAAATAGCTCAGCAGATTAAAGTGCCTGCTTAGGCAGACACAGCGGCATGCAATCTCAGGCCCCCACGGTGACAGATGGCGACTGAGATTGGGCGTGGTGGTGTGTGCCTGTAATCCCAGCTCGTGGGAGGCTGAACACAGGCAGATCACTACAAGTCCGTTCTACATAGTGAGACCCTGTAGACCCTTACTAAAAAGAAAAAAAAAACCCTGGACCTGAAGTTACTTCTAGGGGAGTATGTGAGTCTTCTCATCAGCTTCAGGACCAAAGCACGGGGGGTGCAGAGCGGAGTGGAGCAGTGGCGTGATGCTGCCCTGGCTCTCGGCCCATCCGCAGGCCGGCCATTTCCACACACTCTGCTCTACACTGGGTTTCTGCAGGGCTGCAGACACAAAACTGACCGAACATCTGTTCTCCAGGGCTGCTGAGTTGTGCAGGATTATCATTTTCCTGGTACATATAAGTTATGTAGGAGGTGGGAAGTGGCAGGCAGTTTACTGGGAAGCTCCAAGCAGTGTTTTGTGGAGGTGGCAAGACTTGAAACACAAGTGAGCAAGAGGCATTAGATGTGGCATGTCAGGTGATCAAGATTCATCATGGCTTTGGGCAGCCCCCACTCCCTCGGCCCAACCCTTCACAGCCACCAAGTTCCTGAGCTCCAAAACAGTCAGCCCCTCTGGAGCCTGGGAACAAGACCTGCTCTGCCAGACTCAACACATGGCTGCCCGCTAGGGTACAGAGCCTGTAGCTGCCCACATGCACGCCCTTGGCCTCATGCCCTCCCCGACTCACCGCCCACGTGGCCTGCCCCACTAACCCCACCAAGCTACCCACAGAAGGCCCGGGCCAAAGCTGGGCCCAGCACAGCTCACCCCTGTTACTCCTGGAGCTCCTGCTCAGACCCCCCTTACAGTCTGCTGTGTTCCTTACCGCACCACCATTTACCTAATGGAGCACCACTAAAGACACTCAAGACTCAAGAGAACTGCTTCTAAAAGTGGAAAGAATGCAAAGTGTGCTTGAGCAAAAGGAGATGCTCTGAGGATTAAAGGCAAGTGTGTCTTTTATTGTAATGAAAACATGAAAAACGATTTTCAATCACACCCCCAGAGAATACTATTAGAATAATGATGGGAAGCAAGATGCCAGGCAGCATGGTTTAGTCTTGGTATTTATGGAAGCTGGGAGTCAGTGGAGGGGAGAAGGATTGGGATATGGAACTAAAGAACATGAATATTTTTAAAGCATGATTGGGCAAGGTACAAATGAAAGGCTCTCAGTGGGAAAACTGTACAGTATACAGGCTGTCTGTCCTAGTCTACTACAGTGAGGAAGAAAGCTGATTGATGAATGTTTATTAGGAGGCATCCTACATATCTGAACCCTAGTTAAAAAGGCAGTGAACTTGGGCCAAGAAGATGGAATTAAGATGGCCACAGAGAACGCAGGAGGGAGAAGTAGTTTATGGGTAAAAGAAAACTCGAGGTACTTATGATTCTAAGAAAAGTAACCCCAGCCAGTAGGTTTGCCACCTGAAAACAAGGCTTGAAAATTAAATGCAGAAGCCATGACTCACAGAAGCCACAAGGATACATTTAGCAACAGACAACAGAGTAACTTGAAAGACAAAACTAAGCTTTTGTAGAAAGACATGGGGGAGGAAAGTCAGAAAAGCTCTAGACCCGCCAAACAATGGAGATTGGGGGTTGGGAGCCACTTGAAGAAAGGCTCCGTGGTCAGCACTGTCAAGGAACATGAGGACACAGAGCATTGCACTGGACAGGGAAGGTCACTATGGAGAGGACAGGTGGTAAAGAATGGCAGCAAGAGCTGTGTTCAAGACAAGGGGAGGCAGGAAGAGGCTACCCAAGGGAAAGTGCACTGAGACAGCAAGCAGAGACTAGAACTTGATTAGGGGAACAACAGTTTCAAAGGTCTGCAGAGGCTAAGAAGACAGTGAAAATGGACAGCAGCTGAAGACTGTGCGAAAAAATGTGTGAAGTTCCTCAAGTCAGGCATAGGTCACACAGACAGCCTGAAATTGACTTCTGAAAATAAAACCTCTAGCTCTTAGATGGTCACTTGGTTTTAATAGGTGTTTTCTGACAGCAATCTGCTTGCAGCAGTCATAAATGACATTTCCTTTGTAAGAAGGACCCGAGAAGCCAGCTTATTATTAACATCATTTAGAAACATACAGAAAGACAAGACTGGTCAGCCCAAGGACAAGACTGGAGGTGACAGATTTTCCTAGTAAAACAATTTTTAAAAATCAAGGTATAAACTTGGTTCAAAGCCAAATTGGTTACTCAGACAAAATGTCTTAGGATTTTTATTTTTTTGCGGAACCGGGGATTGAACTCAGGCCCTTGCGCTTGCCAGGGAAGCGCTTATTCCACTGAGCCATCTCCCTGGCCCCAGTCTTAGAATTTTAAAAAAGCATTTTAGGTTCCCAAGTATTTGTACACAATTTAACACTGTACCTTTTCATGGAGTTTTCGTATTGGTTCACCGCTGCTTCAGATTCCATCTTCATCTTATTTCTCTCCAAAGTTAATTCCTCCAGCTCATTTTTCAATCTGTAGTTTTCTTGTATAACCTCTGAAACATGGGAATCAGTGAAAGTGTGTGGCTGGTATAGCTTGCCATCCAGGGCTCCAGGGCCATTTGCATTTCCTTTATTTGGGTGCAAAACATCTTTCTTTCCTCTTTTTGCACTTGTTTCCTCTCTGCCCTTGGCGTTCTGACTTGACAGCATCACTCTCCTCTCCTTCTGAAGCCGCTCCACAGTTCGGGAAAGGTCCTGTATCTCTCTTCCTTTGGCAGCCAGTTCTTCATTTAGTCTTACTAGCTTAGCTTTGGCATGGGCCTGTTCCACCTGGAATTCTATAGTCTGAAAATCTTTATCCTCTGTGTCATTCTTCCTGAGTTTCAATTCAGCATTCTGATGCTTAAGAGCCTCTATTTCTGCTGCAAGGTTTCTTACAACAGTTTGATGGGCTTCCTTCACGTCCTGGAGCTGTGTTTCCAGGGCTTTAACCCTGGAGTCGTCACGCTGGTTCTGGGGCATTTCCTTTAATCTGCAGGCAAGTAGCTGCTCCTGTTCTTCCAGCCTTTGTTCATACTGAATCTAAAGAGAGAATCTATGTAATATCAAAGCCCTGCTAAACATTTCATAGTTACTTAAGCCCTGATTCTATCCGTTCTCAGCCCTTCATGCGGGTATTTCATTCTAATGTATCGAACTCTCTCTGCATCAAATGTATCAGAGCCTTATTGTCTGCAGGGCACGGTATCATACAGTCTTGGCATGTCATACAGTTTCATAGTGTTGCTTTGTAAATATACGTGTAACCTGTAACCCCCAACTGTCATGATCCTTAAAAATAAAGACTTGTTAAATTAACAGTATTAACTTGTTAATGTACTGCCAAAATTAACAGCAGTAGGTTAATTTAAATGTATTATTCACCCTTTTTATGCAAATTGTCACACATATTCTTTGAGGATAAATAGGTAAACATCTGGGGGCACTAAAGTCTGGGAAGCAGAACATTTTCAACCTTCTAACATCAATTTATTAATCATACAGGGACTAAAACAATTGAACTTATACACTGAAACCTTAGCATACAAAAATAAAAAGTTTACTCCATTTGTTTTTCAATCAGTTGGCTACAAGTCTGTGCCAACTACTGTGGTAGGTTCTGAGATAAGAGATGCGATTCTTACTTTCAGACAGTTGACAGCCTGGTGAGGAGAGCAACAGGGTAATGGCTTCAGTGCCCTATGCCAGCTGAGCTAAGGGACCTAAACAGTATAGAGTGGCAAGCAGGCCTGAGGGTCTAGGAAAGGTGGGGGACAGCAGAGAGACAGCACATTAGTTTGATCTGGTGGGAGGAGTGTGACCTTGGGGATGATAAGGAGGAGTGGTCCTGTGAAAGTGACTGGTGGGTTCTGAGTATCAGAAACAAAGTGAGGAAGGGACATGGCATGAGCAGGGGCAGGAGTGGGAGGATAGGGTCAGGGAATATAAAAAGGAGAAAAGTCAAGTTAGATTAGTTCATTCGATATGTGGGGAAGGGGGTTCACACTTGAACTGTTTCCTTGGTAGAATATGAATAATAACTATACTT
>NDGM011189044.1:0-13364 GCA_002564305.1 Octomys mimax
AAAAATGCAACACAATCTTCAAACATAGTGTTTTGTTACATGAGTACAGAAGAGACTTCCTTTGTTTTCTAGTTTAACTTTACAAAATCCCTTGCTTAAGATCATCTTCTCTATTAGCTGAAATATGCATTCTCAAGATATAAAATTACTAATATAGCATAAAAGGAAAAAAATCTTGTTACAAATCGTGTGTGCTTGGGCCAGGAAATATAGCTCAGTGGAGCCAAGCCTTCCTGGAAAGCACAAGGTACTAAGTTCAAATCCTGATAGCAAACCAAACAAAACAAAATAGTGTGTCTTGTGTATACTTGAGTAAACAATCCTTTTTTTGCCCTCATGCAATATGAGCTGTCAAAATCTTTCCTTTGCGGTTCATATATGCAAGAAAACATTTTATTATGTTCTTTATTGTATATTTGAGAAACTGACTAATTCAAAAATGATATGTGTATATTTCTTAGGAATTATTTTTAAAAATCTCAAAAATATTCAAATATTTTCATTTTTCTGGATGAATGTTTAGCAAAGGATCAAAGGGCAAAATTAAGCTACTTTATACATAGATTCAGTTTATAATTTGATACTTATTAATGTTGCCTAAACAAAAATGACTTTGAAAAATGTTTGGAGAAGAACACATCATCAACTTAAAAAAAAAAACTTTGGAATTATTTGATTTTATGTTTACAGAAATTTTGTAAGCAAATAAATCATCATTGTTCCATGGACTACATCCTCTGGACATAATGGTTACTTAACAAAAACTGCTAGATGCTTTCATCCAGATACATAATAATAAAATTTATTTGGTTTTGCGATTGAGCTCTGTCATAGAAATAAATAGAGGGCATTTTGAATTTTGCTTTCTTGTGTTATAGTCTTGTTTTGGCTGAAAAAAAATAAGCTTTCGAATTCTTTTACAGATGTTAATCACTTGATTATAGAACCTTGTGTGAAAAATTGTTCTGTTTATATGTTTCTGACTTTAATTAAATCCTTTGGGTCAACAGTGGAAAATGTATTCTCAGTTAGTTTGATCTAGGACAAAGCATAACCTGATTTCAAAGTTTACTTCTTTATTGAAACCAGTTTGTTCTAAATACAATTCATCTGAGACACCCCTCCACATTTTCTTTTTATCTGTGTTCCCTCAGAATTGATATTCACATATTCTTCTACAATAGAAATATCAATCAAAAATCTCCAATTGTTTCTAGTGTTACCTATAGCTACACAGGTAGGAAAATAAAAAATATTCCCGTGCACTTTTCTATTTCTTTTAACTTCTTAAAATCTTATTTATTTATTACTTTTTTGGTGCAGGGTCTCACTACATAGCTCAGACTCCTAATTATCCTCCTGTCTCAGCCTCCCCAGAACAGGGATCACAGGCATGTGCTACCATACCTGGTTTCAGTGGCTCTTCAGTGAGGAGCTGGCACTGCATATAGTACCAGAAGTTGAACGCAGGGCCTTGTGCTTGTCAGGCAGGTGCTCAGAACTCAAAGCTATCTCCCTGGGTCCACATACACTTTAATTTATCTCTTCTTGATATCCAGGCTTCTTTTCTGGATATTTATTCTCAACAAAGTCAATGAAATATCAAAGAATTTATATGCCAATTTTACTGCTTAGCAGGCTGAGGAGATGGCTCAGTAGAATAAATGCTTCCCTAGCAAGCACAAGGGCCTGAGTTCAATCCTTGGTTCCAGAAAAAAAAAATTCTTAACAAAAATTACTGCTTCTTAAAATAAATTTTAAAACTACATTTCATTAAATGGTTTCAGAAGGGTCTACTATTTCTTGAGTATATCATATACATTCTGAAATGTCATGACCATTTCAGATGTACTGGTGAAGAAATAGATCCCATATATTCCTTCATGCTTCTTGATTGCAAGTGAGCATCAATAATTAAAACCCATGTGCTGTATGCTTCATGACAATAAATAGTATGTTGAGAAATGATGGAAAGAACTACATAATTTGTTGGACAAGAAGGTGCAAGCTGATTAGGGAAGCAAGCCTCACTGTGAGTGTCCATTAAATATAGAGGAGAAGTAAGAAAACATCAATGAAGATCAACATCACTTGAAAAACACCATTCTACCAAGTGGGAGAAACACTTCTCAATACTAAGAAAAGTGCAACTTTGGAATGTGCACGTAACCATAAGGAGAACAGTGTAACAAAGTTAGCAAGACTAGAAGCAGATTACGTGTTCATAGAAGTACAGAGTCAGATGTCGCTGGAACTAGGGATAGCAAGAGTATACAATGGAGGAAGGGCAAGGAAAGGCAAAGTGGTCATAACACTACCTGGAAAAATAAAGAGTTCCTTCTGAGGATGGAGTTGCCATCCATATTCTGTGTCATTAGTCTGGTCATCATGCATAGTATAAATTTGCAAAATGTTGTCATTAAGGGAAACAAGTTGTTCAATATAACATTTGCATGTTACATGGCGTTATACAAATATATTGAAATAATATGGAAGGTATGTGCTAAGCATATTAATTCTTTAATTTGGATACTTACATGTTACAGTTCAGTGCTCGATTAGAAGACAATATTTACACTTTAAATCTGAGGATAGCTAATACACATCACAAGAAATTGTAATCAGTAAAAATGATATACAGATATGAGATAAAATAGGAATAGATAGTTTATATAACATTTAAATAAATAACAAAAGTGTGTAGAGATACGCAATCTGACTGCAGAAGAAGATAAAATGGAATGTTATAACCATCACATGATCTACAAAAATAAAAAATTTGACCACTGTCATGAGTTTAGAATGATGTGAAAATGTGAAAAATACATTTCCTGATGCAAATATGCATTTGAATGTTTGTCTCTGTGAATTCTAAGAATAAGTTAAAATATTATGATATTAATACAATAATAGATAAAATGAAGTAAATTCATGGAAAAATTCTCTGCATCTGTAAGAAGAACAAATTCTGTGTAGGTAAAAAAATATAGATAAATCTTAATAATGCATAAGCAAAATATTAACATGAACTTATGAGTTTTATGAGTTAACATACAAATATGTTGAAATCATAACTGCATATTTCTTTTTATGCATATTTCTACAGGCAAATTCAAGTATAAGGATACATAATAATACATTGAAGTGTTGCCAGTGTGTAGGGAGGATTAAGATTTATTGATGATATACTACTGTATTATGCATATCTTTACCATTTTACCTCAGTAATGGTGGCCTGATGCGCCTGTGCGCACATGCGCACACAGAGAGAGAGAGAGAGAGAGAGAGAGAGAGAGAGAGAGAGAGAGAGAGAGAGAGAAAAGAGAGAGAGACAGAGAGAGAAGTCAAAACACTCTAATTACCTGATATTATTCTGCAAAGGGCTGAGCCTGAATCCAGGCACCTTTCTCAGGACTAATTAAATATTGAGAGACAGCAGAAACACTGGATTATCCTTGAGCATCACCCTAGCAACCACTTAGCCCTCAACTCATAGCTCCTAAATTATACAAAAGCTTTAGAGAGGAGAGTCTCTGGTAACTCTGTTCTGATCTCCAATCCTTTCCAAAGTGATGAGACATTTTCATCCTACAAGCCCAGAGAAAAATGGCAATCACAAGAGGATGACTCAGAGTATGAGAGAAATGAGGTAGCCGTAGCTCAGAAAAGACTTGACTCTTATGTTGAGGATTATATTCTAGAGGCAGAACCAGGGACATTTTGGGGACAATAATTTTATATTTGTCAAATTTTCTTGGAGGAATTACTCCATATATTACTGAATAATGTGCTTCAAAATCAACATCACTACTGAGATAGACATTTGATTATATGAAATTAAGACATCTTCAGAGCAAGTCATGTGGAAGAAAAGACATACATATGACATAAACGTCATATATAATTCATTTTTATAGCAAAATTTCCATTAGGTTTTTCATCTGAAAGAGAATTAGGATAAAATTAAGTTTAATAACTAAAGCACCTATAAGCAGGCACAGGGGCTGGGAGTTCGATCCCTGAGCCTTCTGTGCTAGACACACTGAGATGGCAATTGAGACTGGGCAGGGTGGTGTGCTTGTACTCCCAGCTCTTGGAAGGCTGTAAGCAGGCATATCACTATGAGTCCAAACTAGCAGTGAGACCCTCAACACCCTGTAGACCCCTCTCTAAAATACAAATAAAGAAAAAAAATTGAGTTTACTGTCTGTTTTCAAAAAAAAGATACATTCACAAAGAAATAAACTGTAAACCAGGATATCTTATTAGGATACCATGACTTTTAGAATTTTGAAGATGATATACTTTTTAATTACAGAAAACTTACAGGAAACAGAACAATGTGCTAGATAACAAGGAACTGTTTTGGGTATCCTATTTTCATGTACTCACCCTATGTGCTCTATTATCGTGCCTGATTTATCTTATGGGCCATTCAATGCTGAGAACTTACCATTTCTTGCCATACCAACCCTTCTTATCCTAAACCTGGTTATTATCATCTGTAACCATCACCATTCTGCTTATTTCTGTTTCCAGAATGCATGTTGATTATTGCCAGTCAATTTACTGTAATGAAGCTAGAATCACATTTAAAATACAATTCTAATCATAACATTGCCCCCAAGTCACAGCCCATACCCCACTGAAAACAGACAGTAACTTTATACTGTGTATAGGAAAAAAGATAACTTTATTTGACCTTCAATCCCTTATTAAACTGTTTTCTACTGAAATAGACCAAGAGAATATCCTGTTGATCAAATTTATTAAGTCTATTGTGATAACAAAAGAGTACTTTGACACTCAGTAGAATTGCAGAAAAGATCAGGAGAGGAAAGTTTGTCAAATTTTGAGAGAAGAACTCAAGTTGGATAAGGACAGGTATTTAAGTTAGGGAAATTATTAGCAATGTGCATATTTTGTGTCATAAAGCTTCAGTATTTAGAGAACCAGTCGGGGGAAATGGGTTATTTTCTAAGTAAACACTATTCTGGTTAGTGAAAGATATTCCCAGATGAGCAATTTCTCGCTGAGATAGATTGATTTGTTTAATTTCCCAAAATAATCAAAAGATGCTCTCCAAACACTGCAGACTGTTTTGAGGCCAATACTTTAACAAACCACTCAAAAATTTTATTTATTTATTTATTTTTGCAGTACCGGGTATTGAATTCAGGACCTTGTGCTTGCCAGGCAGGTGCTTATTTTACTGAACTATCTCCCTGGACCTCAAAAAATTTATTGAATCCGTATGTCTGTCACTTTTTGATTCAAGTAGACTGAGTTTTTTGTTTGTTTGTTTTTGTTATTTTTTCCTTATCAGTGTGTTTGTTTGTTTTTCCTTATCAGTGGTAATGAAACTATGCTGTGGTGGAAGATCTAAGTTCTCTTTGTTCAGTCTGATCTTGCATTAGGGCTTTGTTACCTCCCCTCTCCTTTGTCTTCCATATATAATTAGAAGTTCATGTGTGCATATGGTATCTCTTTAACAATATATTTGTATGATTATTTCTCTTCATATAGTGTATTTCCTGCCTCTTTTCCATGGTGCTATGTCCATTTTTCATAATACAGTCATCACTATTTAGAATGTCTTTCTCAACATTACTAAGCCAAATCATTATATTTTGTGCTTCTCTAGCTCTATGATTTCCTTATTTTGACAGGGAATACATAATTATTTTATTTTATATACCAGATTAGTTGATTAAGGGGAACTCTTTCACCAGGATAACTTATAAGGTGTATTATTCCACATTTTTGATGCACCCTTGTATACTGATCTTCTATAGCACTGTAGATCACATAATGGCCCAAATATTAGGACAGATGGATAAATAGAAAACAATCCTCCACATCCACAACATTTCTATTTTTGCTTTCTACAAAAAATTATGTCCAATGGAGTTTTTCAACAAGCAGGACGAACACTAGCAGGACAAAGATGAGCTATTTAAAACAGAAAGTTGCTGATTTAGGCATTTTAAGTTATGAAAGATGCTAACAAAGTGATTTGTGGTAATTAGGCTTATTCAACATCATTATTCTATGAGAAAAAAATGTCCCAAATAGGAAAAATTTCTCACTTTTCATTTTAAAATATTTTCTCAAAAGACATTGTGTAACTAAATGCAAATATGTAGTTCTGACTTCAACATCTGTGAACAATAATGAAACTCTTTAGTCATTACAATCAGAAATGCTATGAAAAATAAACAAAAGTTAATATTTTAAAAGTATATTTTTTCTCAAATTGAGTTTAAGTTTGTGTGATGAGAAATGAAGAGCAAAGTGAATATAAAATTCACATTCACACAAATGCATATACAAAATATGCGAGAAAACTATAAAATATTATATAATTTTAAAAATAAGCCATTGACCTTCTGCGGAAGATCGTGGAATTAACTTGTATGAGTTGAAGACAAATAACATTTATTAAGCACCTACTGTGGCTTAAATGTGAGCTAAGTAAGTCAGGGTAGAAACATCATGCAAGAGATTAGCTTTGTTCTATGTGATTCTAAACTAGGGGAGATGGATAAACAAGAAGCTAAAGACATACATTCAAACAAAGTCAAGGAGAAAATAAATGCAAATGAATTTTAAATCAATAAAATTTATTCTTATGATGAAATGATTGGCCTGCAGAAAAATTATATAGATTTAGTAATTATTTGGATTTGGGGGGATAATTAGAAAGATGAATAAACATGATAGGAGGTCCTATTAAAATAGAACCTTGGGAATTTATGTAACACCACTGGTTATATTCTTTTGAAATATTTTCTTTCTACTTAGCTTGTTTTTTTAAAAAATCTTTTCAAATTCATTTATTTATTTGGTACAGGGTCTTGCTATACAGTTCAGACTCATAGTGATCCTCCTATCTCAGTCTCCCCAGTGCTGGGATTAAATGCGTGCACTAGCACACTATTCCATGGCTAGCTCAGCATGGGGCTTGCACAGCATGCAGTACTAGTGATGTAACCCAGGTCCTTGTGCTTGCCATGCAGGCACTTAGACCACCAAGCTGTCTCCCTGGCTTTTCACCTTTGTATTCTCTCTAGGCAAAAAAAATTCTGAGGTCTTATATGGTGTTCTTATGGAGGTGCTGATTGTGAGGAATTAATTCTTAATTAAATCATAAAGGATGGAAATGATGATACTCCAAGATTGCATAGACAATGCTGAGATGGTAAGAACAAACCTCATAATTATGGAAGCCAGACTCATCACATGCCCCAAACTGAGATAGAGCCATGGAGAGGCCAATTTTCATCTCTGTTCATCATGTGAGACAATATGCACTAACAGTGTTTGACTCTGGATTATTTTCGGAAGAATATTTGTAAATGGGACAACCTTGAACAAATCTCCCTCCAGAGCATAGGATATGTGTGCTCACAGCCCACTATCAATATTGAACTTTTTTATATATTTAGTATAGAGTCTACAGGGTCTCATACAGATTGGACTCATAGTGATCCTCCTGTTTTCAGTCTCCCAAATGTTGGTATTTCAGGCATGTGCCACCATACCAAGTCTCAGTCTCCATTGCTAGCGCACCCAGGGGTGGGGCTGGCATTGAATGCTGGGGATTGAACCCCAGTCACTGTAGCGGCCTAAGCAGGCGCTTTCATCTGCTGAGCTATCTGGTCCACCTGATATTGAAATATTTTTTACTCATGACCTGGCATCTCTCTGTTGTCTTCTAAACCATCCCATGGGATGTGAGGACAAAGAAAGTCAAAGGCAAGATTGTGGAAGCACATGTTGCATGTTGTGAACTAACCCAGAAATATTTTGTTTTCTGTTAGCATCCATAAAAGTCATCACTATTCAAGTAAAGTAACACATCTGTACTTCAGAGTTCTTAAGATTATTCTCAGGATTGAATGCCAGCAGACACATAATCTTCTGAAAAAGGAAATACAAGGGTATGGTGTACTGATGAACAGTATTTGATAAAACATCAGAGGGATAAATATCAAATGTGCTGAGCAAACCTTTTGGTCAGGTGAGTAAAAGAACCCTGCACTCTATTACTTGTCAATGAGAAGGCACTGGGGCAGTAGAGATCGACTGAATACTAGGAAACTGTTTCACAAAGAATGCTGGACCTTACTATGACTTCTTACTAGTCTGCTCGAGAGATAGTGACTAAGGCTAAAAGTTGCACTCTATGTCCAACAGTCTGTTGTCTTCCCGATGATCTGCATGTAGGCAGCTGTGTCTCTGTGCTAAAATGAGAAAGGGGTAAGATGTACACGTGCCACAGGATGGTCAGAGGCCAGGCACTTCACTTCTCTTGAAAGATAAGAGTGTGGTATGGAATCTTTGTTAAAAGAAATGGCAATGACTGGGAAGATTAGAATCTTCTAAGCCCACATTCCCAGTGTGAGGTTTCCCGTTCATGGACGACAATAAAACATCTCATGCTTTCATCACAGTGGATTTTAGTAATTTAAGATTATTTTGGATGTCTGTCAGCAATTTCCTTGAGCACAAGAAAACTCTTTAGCTTGTTAGAAAGAAAACAAGTACAAATTTAAGAGATTATCATTAACCACAGAGATAGTTAATACCCAGATGAAGGTGGACTCCTTTACAAAGTACAGGACTGATGCACGGGATCAGAAAGAAAACCTGAGCCAGGGACCATTGTCTTCAACCTTGCTATCCACAGATACTGCACTTGGTGGTTCTCAAGGATATCATAGAGACAGACCTGCTTGTAACCCCAGCACTCCAGTAGCTGAGGCAGGCTCGTTGTGAACCAGAGCCCTGCCTGGCCAATTTAGCAAGATTATTTCAAAATAAAAATTTAAAAGAAAAAAAAAAAGGACCAGGGACGTATCTGATGTATTTATTGTGAAGTACCTAGACTCAGTCCTCAGAACTGAAAAACACATGATGAAATGGTGTCACTGATACAATGCATTCATGTACTACCGTTTAAAAACTACCAGATAGGCTGCTCCCACTCAGAGAGTAGAGAGAAGTAATCACACTAGCACTATGTCTCCTTGCCACCAGTCGCTGTAACATGATTTATTGTGAATGTACATAGCCCTTGGTGCCTAAAACTCATGTAATAGTTTATCATGTGTTGTTGAACTACTGAACTTCATGGCTGAGTCAGAAGCATCAGTTGTAAAGGCCCTGACTAAGGTGATGCCCACCCATGCCAACACAGACAGTGGGTAAACATTTATAAAATGTAGGTTTTGGGCTGGTGAGATAGCTTAGCAGACTAAAGCACCTACTTAGGCAAGCACAGGGACCAAGGTTCGAGCCTCCACACCACATGGTGCACCAGGCCCACCCCCAGGGCAGGCTGAGCTGCCTGCAGAGTCCGGGTGTAGTAGTGTATGCCTGTAATCCCAGCATTGGGGAGGCTGAAAGCAAGAGGATCACCACGAGTTCGAGATGCATAGTGAGACCCTGTAACAACCAAATACATTAAAATAAATAAATAAAATATAGGTGTCTGTTCATTGAGGAGAGTTCTTAGGGACATGCAGACAGATTCACAGTGCTTAGTCTCTCTGTTATTCAGTGAAACCCCATTATTTTTTTTTAAACAGAGGCCCAGTCAGCAAAATGAGCTAGCATCATATTGGAATCCTTAGACATTAGAGACAATGTGTGGCTCATTAATGCATTCCTCTCGGTCATTTATATTGGCTGATAGGAAAACTAGCATATATTTTCCTGGACCTAAATTAATATGGTGATAAAAAAGATATGATATTTTTGTACAATGGAGTATCACTCAGCTATACAGAAAGACAAATTAGAGGCTTTTATATGTAAATGGATGTAACTAGAGACTATAATCATAAGTGAAATAAATTAGACCTGCTTGTGTGGACATCATATTTTATCCCTCGTGTAGGAAACTAAGAGAGCAAATAAAATCCAAAGGATACAAGAGATATTTTAAAAGGGAAAAAATTACTCAAAAGGATAAATGAGATAGGGGAAAGGAGAAAAGAAAGAAGGGAATCGAAGATAATTGCATCACTATTTTCTATTGGTATTAGAACAATTATTGCCTAAGTGATTTTTTTTGCATACCTATCTCTGGCAATCTAAACAACTACTTTTTTGAATTTTATTTTAAAGATTAAAAACAAAAACAAAAGCAAAAACTAGTGTAGCAACAGAGTAACATACAGCAATACATATGGTAAGTATTTTCAAAACAAGAATAGCAAACTAACAATAGTTGTTATATTACCTATTTTATCATCAAATCACATTAACAGATATAGGTTTGTAAGGTTGAGCAAATAACTGAACATTAATGCTTGCTTTCAATAAACCTTAAATTGTTTTCTTTACCATTTTACATCATTGATTTTAATTTATTTTAAAGAGAGTACAATAATAATTGATGAGACATTAGAAATGGTACACATTTAGAAGAACAAGATGAGAGGTATTCAGCTATGTTTTTCATACTGCACATTGCTGTTGTTCAGATTTGAACAACTACTTTGAAGATAATATGCAATATAAAAAAACATTGTTAATATCCTATCATCTTGTTTAGAAATGTCATTTTTTCCTGTAGTTAGGACATAGTGTACAGGGTGCACAGGGTCTCACTGAGTAGATCAGATTCATAGTGATCCTCCTGTTTATAGCCTCACAAGTACTGGGATTACAAGCATGTGCCACCAGGCCCAGTCTCAATCGCCATTTCAGAGTGCCCAGGGGAGGGCCCGGCATGGCAGACTGGAGGATTGAACCCCCTTCCCCCTACATCTGCTTGCAGGTGCCTTAATCCGCTGAGATATTTGGCCAGCTGTGATTTTTTATTGTATTTTTGTTCTCTTTAAAATAAAAAAGTTAAAAAATATATATCAACTGTGGTGTACTCTTGTTTTTATGTAACATAAATGACTCCTTAGGGTTAAGCCTCTATCAATCATGGACAACGTACCTGAAGTAAGAGGAGGCAGCCTCCCTTTCAGGAGGTATTCCCTTTTTCTTTTTCTTCTAAATTAGTGTATTAGGTTCAGATACTCGTATGCAGCTTGGACTTATAGTGAGCCTCTTGTCTCAGCCTCCCCAGCATTGGCATTACAGGCGTGTGCCACACATTCGGTTTCAGTGGCCCGCTCCCTGTGGGCCATCACAGAATGCGCTATCAGGGCTCAAACTCGGGTCTTTGGACTTGCCAGGCAGGCACTTAGACCGCTGAGCTATCTCCCCAGCCCAAGGCAAAACTTTTGAGTAGTTATATCTCATCAGTTCCTTGTCACGACTCTCTCCTCTTTGTGAAAAAGGCTGCTGAATTATTACTAGAATTTAAACTGAGTACTTAGTTAAGGGTGCTTTGAAAGGGCTGGCCAAATAACTCAGCTGATTAAAGCAACTAGTTAGGCAAAGGCAGCGACCTGGGTTCTATCCCTGGCGTGCTGTGCCCTCCCCACCCTCCACCCGACCCTCCACCCCACCCCACCCCCCACCCCCGCCCAGGGAGCACTCTGAGATGGCGATTGAGACTAGTCATTTTGGCTTCAGCTCACTGAGACTTGATTCAGTGATAGTTCAGTGAAGTGGAATCCCACTAGCATCCCTGGACAGCGAAGCTTCCAGCCTTCGAGTCAGGTTGGAACAACAAAAGGCAGACACTGCTTATTGTGTCCAACCCAATGCCACTGCCAAAGCTCTGAACTATCTCTTCATGAGCCCTGTTGTAATTTAGCAATTGAGGGTGGTTTGTTTTTGTTTTTGTTTTTCAGGTATTTTTTTTTTTTTTAGGTCAATGATAAAATATTTCATTGCCACTTTGAAAACTCCATTTTGTAATCCTTAACTGTGCAAACAAATATCAGCTATTGATTAACCCTGTGGGTAACCTGTGAAGACACTGTGAGAGCCGCTTCTGTGACACCTTGCTGGAGGGAAGGAAGCTGTTCCTCAGGGCTGCATGGTCCAGCTTGCCGCCTGAACCCATCAATGGCTGTGATACGCAGCATGTTCAAGAAACTATCTGGTTACACTGTGAAGGCCTCCATGTTTTTCTTTTGCCTCTGATTCAGGAATCTTGTGTCTCCTACTGTTAGCCATAAAATTTTAGCAAACGAGCTTGCTAATTTGTAATTAGTAAGAAACCTCAGACACTTCTCAATTTGTGATGACTACAAACAAACACTGTGCTTGAGTTTTGTCTTGCTTTTTCTGTACTGAAGACTGGATCTAGGGCCTGTGCACTAGGTTGCACCCCAACACTGCAGTGTGCCATCACTCTGCTTTAGCCTGCCAAAGAACTGGAACTACAGTCCCACGCCACCACGACAATTCAAGAAATGCTATAAATTCCAGGATTTGACATATTTAATTTTCAGACATAGTGTACAAATTGAAGAAGACATATATGAGAATACGCAGATACATTTCTATTGTATTTCAGTCAAAATATGTTTGTAAATTTCATTTTGAGTGTGTATTGAAATAAGAAACCTTAGCTTATTTATAATAATAGTTTTCGAGGTATGTTTTGTAGACACAATGCTAACTGAAGTGCTATATTAACTATCTCTCCAAGTAAAATTCTTACATAATTAGATACTATATCTCTAAGTACTATTACTTTAGAATGCAAATATTTCAATTATTCAGTGTTCAGATCAGCAAGAAGTAGTAAGAAATTGTTGTATTATTATACTATAGATAGCACTACGGCAGTGTTATTTTCTTTATCCTTTTATATACTCACTGCTGGGAATAAACAATTTAGAAGTTATACTAAATTTTCAATTTTCAAAAATAAGTTTTCTGAAATATTCTAAGTGAATTAGTGAAAGTGATATATACAATTCTAAGAATGTGTGTTAGGATTTGAAGAACTATTATTTAAATTACTGTTAAGACTATGAAATTTTTTCCCAAATTTGCGCTTTTTTCTGAGAAAATAGATTTATTAGGTTTACTGCCACACAATCTACTGCCTTACATTCCATCAGAACAAATGACAAGTATGGGCTGGTTTATATTGCCACAGAAAAGAGACAAAAATTTTTGAGTTCACTATTTGGACTGTTTCTTGCACATATGGTGCGAAGTAGACCAATCATACTTTAAAAATGGGTGAAGAAATATCTCCATAACACTTAGCAGACTCTTTATCAATAAATACAGACTCAGGGCCGACCTGATAGCTCAGCTGACTGAAGTTCTTACTTAGGCAAAGCAGTGACAGGCCCAATCTCCCATGTGCTGTGCCAGCCCCACCCACCCTCAGGGCCTGCTGAGATGGCGATTGAGACCGGGCTTAGTGGTGTGTGTCTGTAATCCCAGCACTTGGAAGGCTGAAAACAGGAGGATCACTATGAGTCTGATCT
>NDGM011189049.1:0-23929 GCA_002564305.1 Octomys mimax
TGCCATTGTTTTTATATTTTTTCTTTAAAATAACTGATGTCAAAATAAATATGCAAAAAAATTAAATATATAAAAATTAAAAAAAATAAATGTTAAAAACAGCCCAAAAGCCTGTCCATCAGACCAATGTGTGGATAAAGAAGATATTATATATATATATATATATATATATATATATATGATGTATGTTTCACTTTTATTACTTTTGTTGTTTTATTATTTTTATTACTTTGTTGTATCAATATTCTTGGTACTGAGGATTGAACATGGACCTTTTTCTTTATTTATTTGGTACACAGTCTCCCTACGCAGCTTGGACTTGTAGTGATCCTGCTGTCTCCGGACGCCAGAGCTGGGATTACAGGCATGTGTTGCCACACCCAGGTTCGGTAGCTAGCACGGCTGGCAGGGCCCACACGTCACGTGGTACCGGGGATCGAAGCCGGGTCCTCGCACTTGCCAGGCAGGTGCGCACTGAGCTACCTCCCCAGGCACACGGGGCCTTTTTACCTAGAGCGTGTCAACACCTGGGGCCGGGGATGGAGTGGGGCACCTATGTGCACGTCTTGCAGCGTCTTTCCCCGTGGTGTTACCACTAGGCCCCGTGCCCACCACAAGTACGAGGGGGTAGTGGAAGCCAAGCCTGGGAAGACCACATAAGACCAAGTCCAAGCACACTGCCTAAGACCACTAAGCGGAATCTAAGTAGCACACGTGTTCACTGACACTTCTTCCCAATTTTCTGTAAAATGTTAGAAAAAATTAAGGGAAAGATCCCCATTTGTTTTCTGCATGACAGGTATTATATCCTGCTCTAAATGAAAGCAGCTCTATTTTTAATGAGGAATAAAACGGCAAGACACAGCCTGCCGGTGCCAAGTCAGTGTCATACTGGCATCTTTTTGCACTAGAAGGCGCTATCACATAACCAGTGCCTGCTGAGCACCTACCACCGCTCAATGACAGTCCAGGTGCGCATGGCGAGGCTCCCGGAAGGGTCTGCATTTCCGGAAGTGACACCACGAGGAGTTCCTGGCTCACCACACACACAGCGCACTTCCACGCCTGGGCGGCGCCGTGAGCTCAGCTATAACCCACGTGCTGGACCAAGAGCTTGCTCAGTCTGGGGCTCTGGCAGCCCAGGCCCAACCCTGGACCTGCACAAACTTTCCAACAGAAATATCCCCTTGGTGATGTGGCACATAGGTCCTTATCCTGGAAAACAACACTTGGACAGCCCAACTCAGACCTGTTATTTCATCTTTTCCAAACACAGCCAGCTTGCAGAAAGAACATGAAACTTAGGTTCAGTTAAAGGTGATGAGTACTAGCAAACCTCAAGTGGAAGCTGGCTGTAGATAACCAAGCTCATCTCTCGGCCAGGACCTTTCCTACTTGTACCTTTCATACGTGCAGGTGAACAGCACAGGGCCGATGCATAAAGGGAAGGGGAAGTGAATGAGCTAGAAAACTTCAACTTCCAGATTTTTCTAGTGTCCCCGACTTTGATCTCTGAAAACTAAATGCCCAGGCTGAAAGCTAGAGGTCAGTAGGTAGTGGGCCTGAATTCCCGTAGGATCGACCAAATAATTTAAACCACTGAATGTAGGCAGTGTTGGCTAGCAGATTTTATTGTCATCACCTTTTAGGAGTAGGCAAACACAGCGTACAAGATTACGAATAGATTTTCACATTCACCAAGCTTATAGTTTACAGCCCGCCACAAACGGCGTGTGAAGCATCTGGGAGCACAGGGTGATTTACCACAGAGCCAACCTTCAAACATTAAGTTGAGTTTCATCTTGGATACCTACCAGTTGGGAGTTCTAACTGATGTGAAGCAAAAGAAACATTCAAAATGGCCCCTGTGGGGACCCAGGTCTGAGAGCAGGAACCGCGCTGGAGACCTGGCTTCCCACCCGAGGGTCACCGCTATCACCCCTTCGGGGCTCGCAAGGCAGCCCACAGGAGGCCTGTCGCTCAGCAAAAGGAACAGTGCCACTTCAGTGAGGAGCAAAGCGGGAAGCCCAGGGAGGCTGAGCTTGGAACGAAGGAAGCAAGAGTAACATTTCAGCTCGCCGGCCAAGCCAGAGGCCACACATCTACAGGGCAGCGATAACCACAGCCCAGTAGTCCTCAGGCCTTGGGCACAAGGCGCCCATTTCCAGGACCACAGGGCAGGGCACTGGGGAGAACAAAGGGCGCCGCAGACAGTCTTCAAAATACTTTATTACAAAACGCAGCAGAGGGGCCCACACAGTTCCAATCCTCCCACGGAAACTGATAAGGAGGCCCTGCCCGGTTCCTGAACTGCCCACCAGAATCTACCGTCGGTGGTCATTTCAGTCCCCTTGGAGCTGCAGGAAAACCACAGCAGGTAGTGGAATGGAGACGACAAGTGGCCAGGGACAGCCAGCGGACTGCTGAACAGTGACACCACCACTTGCTCCCCTCTGTGGCTGACAGCCACCGATGGCTTGGGCCAAATCTGTAGAGATAAGGAATCGTGGAGTCGCAATTCCAGATACCCCCCAGGTCTCAGGCCACTACTTCTTATTCCTGGGCTTTAGCTCTTCGGCTGCATTACGCAAGAAAATGTAATTTTTCTTCTGAGGATTATAAAATTCATGTCCCTAAAGAAGAAAAAAACCCCAAAGATTGTATTATTAAACAGCAAGAGCTAGCAATTATGGGCACTTTTTTAAAAAAATGTATTTAGTACAGGGTCTACAGGGTCTCACTACAGTTCAGACTCGTAGTAATCCTCCTGTTTGCAGCCTCCCAAGAGCTGGGATTACAGGGACCAACCACCACAGCCAGTCTCAGTCCCTGTCTCAGCGCGCCCTGGGGGGGCGGAGGCAGGGCAGATACGGCATGTGGTGCCGGGGATTGACTCCCGGGCCCGCGCCTGCCTAAGCAGGCACTTTAGTCTGCTGAGGTACCTGGCCTACTCACATGGGCACTTTTTATATGATGACTTTTTTCTTTTTTGGTATCAGGAATCAAAGCACCTTGTGCTTGCCAGGCAGGCGCTGCACTACCCAGCTGTGTAACCCTGGCCCCTCAGGTGATGATGCTTACACTAAGCGCCTGAAGCACAGCACGCCAGGCAGGAACAAAAAACAGTGACGAGAAATAAAAGCCCGAAGTTAAAAGCTAAGTCATCGGGAAAAAGGGAAGGGGCTGGAGCACTGCAGGCAGCCGCGTCCAACCAAGGGCTGGTCCCTTCCAGCCTCCTGGGCCTCAGCGCCAAGACCAATGCTCTGGGTCCCGTGGGTATCTGCTATGACCTCAGAAGGCTCCACAGGACGACGGCTGATCTTGGGCACGTCACGGAAGCAGGCCCTGGATGGCTCACCCCTGGGAGTCTCCAAAGGAGGAAAGTAGAGAGCCCAAGAGCTCACTGAGTCTCCTGAGCCCATGACAGATGGAAGCAGGGGCAGTGAACAAAGTCCCAGGACAGCGAGGGCAGCCTGGAGGGAGACAGAGGCAGCCACTCATGCTACATGCACGCCAGGGCCAGGGGCAAGTCTGAGCTCAGAGTGGACGGGAGGGTGAGACAGGAGGCTGGGAAGAGAATCAGGCCTGGGAGGGTGGAGGCAGCTCTGGTGTCCTCTTTACTGCAATGGAAGGTGTTTATTCTCATACTGAGAGGCACGCTTAGGAAGTTCTAGAAGTTATTAATGGCCAAAGGTGAGTGTAAGGTTTTATCATAAAGTGCAGTGTTTTGTCTGGCTACACTGCAGGAGCAAGCTACTATGAGTGGGTCATATGTAGTCATGATTTCCTACTGGGGACAACTGTTTGAATAAGAAAAATGAAAATTATTATTATTTTTTTTTTGCTCTGAATGCCTTTAGGGCAGCTTTGGCTGGCTTGAGTTCTAGGGATCAAATCACAGCAACCTGAGCCTGACTGCTTTGCTGAAGCAGGCACTTAAAGAGCTGAGCTAAGGGGCAGGCCCCTGAAAATTATTTTTTTGAGACAGGGTCTTCCTATATAGTTCATGCTGGCCTTAAGCTTGCATCGATCCTCCTGCCTCAGCCTCCTGAGTGCTGGGATTATAGGCACATGCCACTACGCCTGGCTGGCAATGCAAACTTCTTAAATTTGTGTTTTTAAAAATAATTTGAGGGTCTTGGCATGCTGTGCTGGCCCTGCCCCTGGGGCACGCTGAGATGGAGACTGAGACTGGGCATGGTGGCGCACGCCTATAATCCCAGCGCTTGGGAGGCTGAAAACAGGAGAATCAGAGTCCGATCTATGTAGTGAGACCTTCTACCAAATAAATAAATATGCGCGCGCACACACATATGCGTAATATAAATATATAATAATCTGAGGGCAGCAGACATAGCTCAGTAGTCTATGTGCTGGCCTAGGCAAGTGTGGAAGGACCCAGGTTTGATCCCCCATACCACATGCCGCGCTGGCCCTGTCCCAGGAGAGACGAGCTGGTCACCAAGACTGGACATAGTGGTGCACCCCTATAATACCAGCACTGGGAAGGTTGAGACAGGAGAATCACTATGGGTCTGAGCTTTGCGTAGTGAGACCCTGTACCAAATTAAAATAATAATTATTGTGCTACATGTAACCCTGTTGACATTGCTTAGATCAATCTCCTTGTCACACAGTATCTAAGCAATGAACTTTTTCATTTTCAGCTTATACTGTGTTCAAAAGAGCTCTACATGTGATTTATTTTTTTGCAGTACCAGGGACCAATACATACAATTTAAATTAAAGTGTAGTTTTATGAGTCTGTGCGGCAAAAAGCCAAGGACTAGAGGCTGGAGAGATGCAAACCACTCTCAACAGAGACGCCAGCATGAATAGAAGGCAAGCACGCATGCTGGCCCACAGCACCTTCCCGCAGTGAGCAGGCACATGTGCCCCAGCCTGTATGTGGCACTGCCACTCATGAGGCTTTAAAACTGCAGCCAGAACCCAGATAGACCCTAATTCCTCTGCCTGAACCTCCTGCGATCTGCCCAGTGCCATCCCGAGACAGCCCCAAGCCTGCTGTGCCCTCCCCTGCGTGTCCCTCACTTCCCCAGGGCTGCCCTCTAGCTCACCAAGAGCAGAGTACACATGGCCAGTCTGCCCTGAAGCACATGAGGCCCTGCTGTGCCCCTTGGAGGGAGGTGACCCAACCAGCCCTGAGAAGTGCCCCAGCTTAAGCCCAGGGCGCTGGCCCCAGATCCGCCTGAGTGCCCAGAACAGGCAGGCGCAGGGCTCCTCACCTTGGACCAGTCATAACTTGACGCGTAGGCAAATATGTTGCCATTGTGATTGAAGCAGCATGCTGATATCGGCTGGTCTAACTGTTCCGAAGTTTTGAGTTTTGTTCGGGCATCTTTGTCCCAGAAGCTGAACCTACCATCTGATCCCACGGTCGCAAGGGTGCCATGAACAGGGTGGAATGAGATTCCGTTCACCTGCAAGCAAGATGCACAACAGTGAGAGGCAGGGGTGGAACCAGGTGGGGAGGCAGACTGTTCCCAGTGTTTCCCACAGGAGTCAGGACACAAACCCAGGACTACATTGCACTACCCACCATGCCCCCGACCTGCCTGCCAACCCAGAGCTACCCGGCCTCTGTGAGCCACACACGCGGCAGGCTGAGGCACGGTCGCCGGCCTCAGAGCTTCCTTCTGCTCTGTCAGCAAATAGCAAGTCCTCAGACCTCGCTATGGCTGCAGCTCCCTAGCACTCATGACCAAGGTGGAAATGCTCTCAGCCTCAGGGTTCATTCCAGAACAAACTAAGAACAAAGCCAGCTTCCTCACTGGCAAAGACAGAAAACTGAGCCCCACAGCATGAGCCCTCTCTGCAGACACACACGCATAGGCTCTCGGTGGGTCCATTTCTTCTGACCCATAACCACGCCAAGAGCACCACCCCCCAAGTCCAGCCCCCGGCTGTATCTCAGGGTGAAGGTGCAGCTTCTGTGAACCTACCGCATAGATGTCCTGAGGAGCTGAAGTGTTGGTTCCATTGGACCGATGGCATTTAAAGGTGAAGTTATCTTTGGCACTAAAAAAGAAAGCTCCACCTAAGTTTCACTTTTTAAAATAAATCTCAGCTAAGAATTCCAGTTGGTTGAGTCCCACTTACGGATTTGGGGGGTTGATGTAGTGGATAGCAACTCTCCCCTCAATACTCCCCAGGGCAAAACCAGTCGGCTTGTTCTGTTTGTCTTTAAAAATAGCCACACATCGATGCTGCAGTGAAAAGAGAGAAAAGCGTATGTCGTCACAATGCAAATACAAGCCTAGTTCCTGTGAAAGCAGTAACTGCTGGCCCAGGTTCATTTTTAGAAAAACCAAAAATCACTACATACACATGACAAAGGTGTCTTTACCCTCCTGGTGTCACCTTGCGACTCCGCAGCGAGCCACACATCGCTGAGCTGTGGCTCAGTCACGCCTCCTCACTGCACATGCTGGAGGCCGCGTCCAGCCCAGCAGACAGTGTGGCCTCGAGCCCTGCTGGCCGGGCCGGGGTCCGTGAAGCAGGCACCCTCAGGTCCCCCATGGCTGTCTCTGCCTCTGAGCTGGGAAGCAGTGTCAGCCAAAGCCGGTGCCACAGGGAAGGAGGATGAAGAATAAAACGCAAGGAGTAGCGCCCTGCAAAGGAGGCTGCGCTGCACGCAAGCAACTGCAGTGAAAGCGCACATTTCAAACACAACATATAGATGGAATCAGTTTTTCCTCCTGTACTGGCTCACTTCATTCAGTATGATCTCTGGTCTCACCCAGGTTGCTGAAAATCTCAGGATTTTTTTCCTTTTTAAGGGCTGAATAGTATTCTAATACATATGTACATGCATTTTACCTATTCACATTAATTTCAGTGAACAACACTGAAATTAACAAATTAATCCACTTCTCTTTGAAATGTAGAATTTAGGGGCTGGGAAGATAGCTCAGTAGAATAAGTGTTTGCCTGGCAAGCGCAGGGTCCTGAGTTTAATCCCTGGTACTGCAAAAAAAAAAAAAAAAAAAGTGAAATTTGTCTTTTTTTAGATAGATACCTAGCTGGGTGTGGTGGTGCATGCCTATCATCCTAGCACTCGGTAGGCTGAGGCAGGAGGATCAGGGTTCAAGGCCAGCCTGAACTACATTGCGAGAGACCTTGTCTCAAAAAAAAAACAAAACAGAAGATGGACACCCATAAGGAGGGCTGCTAGATCACATGGCAGTCCTACTTTCTATTTTCAGGAGTCTCTGTACACCTCCGTAAGAGCCACAGGACGCTGCAGCTCTGCACCAGCAGCTTCCCCTTGCCCAGGGTTCTCCAGCACTGCCCAGCACCATCCACTCCCCAGCCCTGCCCACTCCTCCTCACAGCACCATGTCATTAAATGGGACCTACCTGCTACCTGTGGACACTGGAGACCTAGGAGCCACTGTCATCAGGCTCCCTCACTTCCATCTGGAAAATGTTTGGAGTCTGTCCCCACCCTCGCCCACTGCCCAAGGCCAGCACTCCAGGACACTGCTCTCCGAACTCATTTCCAGGACACAGCAGCAAAAGCATGGGTAACACTAGCAAAGACAGTCAAGTCTGGTAAGCAGTCCTGCTGGCTCAGGCCTCGCTGAGAAACGCAAAGGAGCTGTAGGGCTGCTGAGCCTGCACCCAGGCCTCAGCTCTAGGCGGCCAGGCTCCTGCGCAGGGAAACGACCTGCCAGGAGGAGACAAGCAGAGAGGTGACTGCCAGCTTTGTTCTGAGCAGGAGCTGACACGAGCTGCTGAGACCAAGGCCGAGGAAGATGAGAAAGGCCCCAGCAGCCCTGTGGCAGGTGCAAAACTGAACTGAAGAAAAAACCTCATAGACAAGCTCCTGCGACGAAAGCAGAATTAAAGCTGGAAGTGACAAATTTACAAAGCAACCAATCCATCCAGATGCGTGATGCTTTCAGCAGCACCTGGCCACCCTGGGAATGTCTGGCAGACAGGTGAGGGGCTCCAGCACAGGCAGCAGCATCTCCTCACCAAGTGCTGTTTCTCCTCTTAAATGCCCTGCTCTGAGAGCTGGCCTTTCCAGTGGGCACAAGTACATCCCTGAGCGAGCACCCCTGGCGCGCAGCAGCTGCTGGCAACACGTTTCTGGTGGGCTCCACTCACCTGGTGCTTCAGTGGAGACTCTATCCTCCGGAACTCAGAAGGCTGGTTTTCCAGCTGGTAGACAATCAGACCCCTCTCTGCAGTTGCCACTACAGCCATTGGATATATCTAGCGAATGGAGGAAAACAGAGGCACTTGACATGAACGGAGTGGGCTTTTTTTATGCCAAAGTATTAGCTCAAACTTTTTTGGTACCAGAAATCAAACCCAGACCTTGCACTTACCAGGCAGGCCCTGTGCCGCTGAACTGTATCCCTAGCCCTAGATCAAATTTTTTTTTTAGGTACTGGTGTGCTTGCTAGGCAAGTGCTTATTCTACTGAGCTATCTCCCTGGCCCACCTAGATCAATTTTTAACTCACAAAATTCTTAGTTTTTATAAAAAAAAAAATTTAATTAATTGGTACAGGGTCTTGCTATGCAGCTTGGACTCGTAGTGTCTCAGCCTCCCCAGCACTAGGATTACAGGCATGCACCTGGGGCTCCTAGGCTGGCATCGCATGCAGTGCTGGGGATCAAACCTGGGTCCTTTCACTTGCCAAGTAGGTGCTTAGACTGCCAAGCTATCTCCACAGCCCAAAATTTTCAGTTTAATAATTTAGTAACAGCAACATGTTTCATTAAAACCTACAGAAATTGTATCTGAAAGCAGGACACTAAAAATACTTATGTTGTTTTAAACTGTAAAACATGAGACTATTTACAATATATCCTGAGAAAAGGAGAATGATGACGTACACACTACCACTAACCTAATGGTACGATTTATCCTAATCTTCTCTGACCATCACGTGTATAAACACTTCTGTACAGTTCTTGCCCTTTACTCAAACCACGCTGTGTGAGCAATAGCCAGCCCTTCTTTTCTGAGGCTGCCAGAGTGGCTGTGCAGTGTTCCCTCCCACAAACCCTGCTCAGGGTCATCAGGCTCATTAACCCCGCCCCGCAGCCTGTCAAGTGGCCTCCAACATGGCACTGCACTGCACTGTGTAAGACCACCCACACTATCCTACACTGAGTAAGACCACCCACACCCAGCATAGTCTGAAGATAAACTCGAAATGGAACACTCAGGACAGCTGATAGAAAAGGTCTTCAAATTTTCTTCCTGTTTAAAGACAGTCTCAAAGACAAGAACCACAATAATAAATGATTCATGTTTTCCTAACACCAGGCAAATGTTATACTACAAAGGCATGTAGCTAGCTACATATGGTCACAGAGTGACCCAACACACACCAGCAATTAGTAATTCTGCAATAAAGGCAGCCCTCAGATCTGCTAGGACAACGAAAGCCAACTGAATTCCATCTACTCTACTTATACTGCTGAGGGGTTTTTAGACTACCCACTACCTGTAGAGTGTCATACATGATAAATGTTTATTCTGTATTTTAAAATGAAACAGCTGGGGCGATAATTCAGCGGTCTAAGCACCTGCCTGGCAAGCACAAGGACCCAGGTTTGATCCCTGGTACCATACGCCATCTTGTCCTGGAACTCTGGTTGTGCCAAAACCAGGTGTGGTGGCACACACCTATAAGCCCAGTGCCGGGGAGGCGGAGACAGGAGGATCACCATGAGTCCGAGCTGTGTAGCAAGACTCTGTACCAAGTAAATAAAAGATTTTTCAAAAGGAAATAAAAGGAAGTGACATTCCTTACCACGTCAGCACAGTAACACCTTTCAGGGAGCTGTAAGACCATCATGGGATTTGATGATCGAGTATCCCAAAACTGAATGCAAAAACAAGAAGCAGAAAGCGACCATTCAGAGCTGCAGTCTACACGAGGTAAGAATACTGTCCACCTGCCCGGGCTGCACACCACATTTTCTACCTTCAAAGTCTTATCCCAGCTGCCAGTCATCACGCAGCTGTAGCTTGGAGCTTTGATCCAATGTATAGTTTTAACAGGAGCATCATGCTTTCAACAGGACAAAAACAAACAGATCAATGTAACAGCACGCTACAGTTTTAGCTCTAGAATTAAAAATTGAGAATTTAAATGCTGTCATCACAGCAAACACAAATCAAAGCTACTTCAGTGCTTCCCCAAGACCCAAAACACTGAATGTAGAATATACACCTACTCCTATTCTAACAAACTCTAATTTTGAGTTTTACTCACAAGACAGTAAGCTCCTGCCTGGGGACACTCAAAACCAGTGAAGAATGGCACCAAATTGGGATTATTTACAAAGGAGACCCGAATTAAGGCCTGGGAGCAGCTACTCGCACACGCCACGCCCCATGCGCTGGCACGGCCTGTGATCTTCCAGCTCGTGCCCGTTCTGGAGACGTGTCTGTTGAGCCCCCCACTGCAGGGCCTCTCCTCATCACACGAATGGTGCCTGGTGTCGCTGGGTAGACTATCAAAGCTCCGTGGGTGTGGGAAAAGGCCCCCATACTTCTGTATTTCTAGCCCCTGGCAACAGTGCCAAGTGCACACATGGCAGGCACTCAGTGAAGACACGCTCAGAGAGGAGTGACCAAATCCAAGCGGGAAAATGCAAGTCACACACGATGTTGGGATTCAAAATGTGCATGTCAAGGACAAGCTATGATACCCACCCTATGCCACATATACATGCAAGATAGATTTAAGGGACAAACACTCTTTGAAACACTATGAAAACGAGAATGGGCATAAAGCTGGTGCTTTTTTTTTTTTAACTGTAGGGGTTTCTGGCACACTTAGGTAACCTGATACAGGCAAACTGCACTTGGTCATGGTAGAGAATTATCCCAGTCCGAGGACGACCTCGAGCCCGACCCTGCCCTGCGGTTCTGCACAGGGCTGTTGTTACCTGTGCGATCTGTATGGCTTGGTTACTGTTGAGGTCCCACATTTTGGCAGTTTTGTCACACGACGCTGTAAATACTTTGCTTCCGTCCTAAAGTAAGAGAGAATTCAGCACTCTAAGGAAGCTAAATCTCTATATATGCATCCCTTGTTAAGTTGAACTATGTGTTCTGCAATTTTTATTACTCCAATTAGGTGGAGGCGAATATGTTGCAAACTACAGCCATAAGCAAACATTTTGGGCATATATTTTATGGATTTATTAAGAGATGTGTAGAACTAAAAAAAAAATGAGTATCACTTTGAATTATATAATGAAATTTAAGTCTCTCTCATTCCTGATTCTATTTTTTTTCAAAAGCAATTTTTGGTTTTTAAGTTTCTATTTTGATAAAATTTAAGCCTTCAATAATCACTGGTCCTATCTAAGCTAACACAGCTTTAAAAATAAGCAGTCACTGGGCTGGTGAGATTGCTCAGTGGTCTAAAGCACAGCCAGCCCTGCCCTCAAGGTAGGCTGAGCCAGCCACACACACACACACACACACAATCATTGTGTAATGGCTCTAAAAAACTCTTATGTAGAACTCATGAAGTACATGTACCAGCACTACTGTAGTGACAGCATTGATACATGCCATATGATTGTGTGTGGTGCCATTCCAATAAAATTTATTTAATAGAAAAGCAGGCCAGGGGCCTCATCTGCTGTGTGACCATAGTTTACTAAGCCCTGGCTTACTTATGTTAATTCTGGTTTCAGAGCTCAAAAGCTCAACCTCCACTCCCAAACATTTCAAGCTACCAGTTCTCTACCCAAGGAAGTTTATGTCTGCTCCTCCCTCCACTGATGAATTTACAGGGATAACACTACAAACCCTTGCAATACAGCAATTCAACTAACAGAGGGCTGAGGAAACAGCAATGCCCCTATGGTGGAATCCTGCTCAGCCCCAGGGACAAACTCCTGACACACACCACTGGGATTTAAAATTCATCGTGCTGTGTAAAAGAAGCTGGTCTCAAAAGCTTCCATCCTATATAGGACCCCACCTTCACGACAGTCTTACAAAGCAAAACTCAGGGACAGAAAACAGATTAGTGGTTTCCAGGGACTGGGAGTTAGGATTTGACTACAAAGGGGCAGGAGGGAACCTGGGGCTGATGATCTGCTTTACATCTCGAATGTGACTGTGAGTTCCTCAAATGACAGAACCAGATGCTAACAAGGTTCAACTTGACTGCATGCATAACAAACACCTCATAAACAAAATCTAATAAAATAACCTAATGACACTTGGCTACATAAAGAAAAGTACAAAGCCTCAGAAAGGGGCCTGGAAGCTGAGATCACGGCCCAGCTGTCTCCTGCTTCTGCTGGATTCAGCCATGAGGCAACAGCGCCAGGGGGAGGGGAGCCCAGGCGTTGGGCCTCCCTAGACTCTGCTGTGAGCTGCTGCCTCTCCACAATTCCAGGGGCCCCCGGGTGCCTCACCCACCCTCAGCCCTGTGGTCTCTCTGTGAACAATCACTTTAACACCACACTCTTTTCAACCAGGGGAAGAAAACAAAATGGGACCATAAAGAAAAAAAAAAAAAGAGGAAAACCTCAGATACTCAGGAATGGGGAGAAAATAATAATAAAAATAAAAACCATTTGTTAAGTCTGATACAATAGTGCCTATCACTTAACTGGTTCCAGGAGACGAAGTAAGTACCAAACAAACCGCTGTGGCTGGAAGGAGTATCAAGTCATGCAGCAACTGACCCCAACACATTCTAGCCTGTACTTCCAGTACCAAACAAATGACAAGTACAAGGACAAAGCTTTTGCACCAAAATCAAGTCCTAAGGGGCCGGGGAGATAGCTCAGTAGAATAAGCGCTTGCCTGGCAAGCACAAGAGTCTGAGTTCAATTCTGGTTCTGACGGAAAAAAAAAAAAATCAAGTTTCAAAGCATTCAAGTATCAAGGTATGATGGCAAGAGAAACATATTTTTTTTTCCTCTCTAGGATTTTGTGATTGTAAAATTTCTAATTTAAAACAAAGCTTTAGCACACACTTATAATCCCAGCACTCGGGTGACTGAGGCAAGAACATCACTGAGTTCGAGGCCAGCCTGGGCTACAAAGTGAGCTTAAGGCCAGCCTGAACTGCATAGCGAGACTCTGCCTCAAAAAGATACTTATACTAATAATAATATCAACAGCAATAATGCTCTATTCAAGTGTAGCAGTGCACTTGTAATCCCAGCATGGTAGGAGGCTGAGACAGAATGGCTACAAGTCTGAACGCAGTATGGGCTACTTAGTGAGACCTGTACTGAAACAAAAAGTTTAAAAAGTGGGATATAGCTCAGTGATGACATCATGGATTTCATTTCCAGTAACTGAAAACAAAAATTATAAATACAAATAAAAAGAACAAAGCTTATGGTGTAAAGATAGGGGCTTCAAGAGGTTGTATAATCCTGTGCTTAAAATGTCAATAAAATCATGGATTTTTTTTAACACAAGAAATGCTTTCAGAGATTATCTTACTAAAATTAACAATAAGGACATCAATAACTATAGCACTCTTACAAAGAAATTTAGAATTCCTACAATGTGGACATATACATACTGTATAGGTCAAGTATCCTTAACCAAAACCAGTAAAACACTCCAACTATTTTTTCCCTCTTGGTTTCTTGATAGGGTTCTGTTAAATGGTTCCGGCTGGCCCTAAAGTCACTATGTAGTCCAGGTTGGCCTTGAACTTGTGGCGATCCTCCTGCCTTAGCCTCCCAAGTGCTAGGATTACAGGCATATGCCCCTATACCTGGCAATGTCCTGAATTTTTTCAGTGCTATCTATCCACCACTCAACCAGTTAGATACACTCAAACAGGAAAGTCTATGCAAAATAGTCCCAAATCTGGAAATTTCAAAATATAATACACTTCTGGCCTTCAGCATTTCAGGCAATGGGGCAATTAACCCGCATGTGCATTTAGGTTACTAAGTATTCAGAATTACAAAGCACTAAAAAGCAGAAGAGAACAACAGACATGGAGGGAGGCATACATCACTCCAGCAGACATCGAGGACCGGCCCGGTGTGCATCTGCTGCGCTTTCGGAATGGTCTGCCCGTTGTCCTGAACCTCCCAGCAGCGAACCTGTGGACAAGAGACACGTCAGTACAAGTGAAGCAATTCTCAGTGTCTCACACTCCCAGCACCAGTGGGTGAAACCCTATGTTACTATTCAAGACCTGAGACACTTTCCCATCTGTAATAAATGGTATTTGTTGGGGATTCCTTGAATACAAGAAAACAAAACAAATCACTCAACTTCCACCACACACCCATGGTTAACATTCTTTGCGCTCTCAATCTTCCCTCAATGTACCCATATTTCTTTGAGAAAAATAGATTACACAGCATCTTTACTTTGTAACTGCAGCTTTTCTCACTGGTACCACTATGCTATTCATCTTTAAACACTTTTCTAACACTTAGTAGCAAATCAAACCAACTCTTTCAGAAACTACACAGAAAGCCAAGTTGCTCAACCTTGACTTCTTTTCTTCATGTTCTCCTCTCCCCTCCCCTCTACCCTTACCTGCCTCCCAACTGCAGGCCAGTTGGAAATCTTTTCTGAAAACGTTTACAGTGGTATCCCATCATATGAACACATCATAAATGACCACTGCACTTAAATACTGCGACTTTCACTAGCAGAAAGTCACCTGTGATACCAGGTGGCATGACAGTCTGCAGCCCAGCCTCACCATGCAGATACATCCTGGACTATCACTTCACTTCTCCACAGCTCAGAACCCTGCCTGGTAACATGGAAGTGGCAGAAAGCTCTTCAGCTACTGCAAAGACAAATTCTGATAAAACATATTAAGTAGCTTAGCACATCTCCTCCGCAGTCTGAGAATCAATGAGACAAGGCACTTAAACTTAAGGATGTCTGATACTGACTGCTAATTACTCTGCAGAAAAAAAGTTCCAATCCCCGGTTCCACAAAATAAATAAATAGACAGAAAAAAGTTCCAAGTCTCAAAAAAAAAGCTGACTTTCATGCCTACTAGCAATACATATAAGGTTAAAGCTTTTAAACCTTTTGTTAATTCGATTCAAAAAAGTATCACCAAAAAAAGTATCACAAAAATCAGTGTCTTTCTGATTATGCATATAATTTCAGTTTCAGTTTACTTTTTATGAAGTATCTCTTCACATCCCATTACAATTTTTCTACCAGCTTTTGTACACTACAACTGACTCTTCTACATGTATATAATGAGAAATTATAATGATCACACAGGATTGGTGTGATTGTCTAAAGCCAAAAACACTGAGCAAATACCTTAAGAACATTTTCAGGATGAGAAGGAAGAAATGTGTGTGCACCATATGGGTACCATTCCTTTTCAGACCAATTTGGTTTGGGAGTACTCCATGAGATACTGGCCTAGCATATATCTTTTTGAGTAATGTGTACATGATATGTACACGCTATCAGTAGCTGTCCTCAGGAGGGCTCACAGTCTCTAAACTGGTTTCTTGAAAAGGGCCATGTGCCTCAGCTGGCACAGAACGGAGGGAAAGGGAAAGGCAACGCTGCCCACCAAGACACACGGCTGACAGAAGATGCCTTGGGAAGCACTTACATCATTAGCCCAGGATCCTGCGATAAGAAAGTTCCCGGGCAAGGTTGGTGGGCTGAATGACAGGCACCCAATGCTGTCATCAGGGGAAGACGTTACCTCGATATCCTAGGGAGGGAAAATCAGTGTTACATCATGCACATCATTACAGTGACAAACCACTTTTCTTCTCCTTAAACAAATTTAGATGGACTTTCCTTGTCTCAAAAACCGAATCAGATTTTTCCTTACTGAGCAAACAGAGGAGTAATAAACAAGTCAGGCAAAGAATCAGCACTATCAGGACAAGAAACAGACCCTAAGAGAAAGGCCCAAACCCATGTTTACCACCCACCAGTTCACTCCCGCCTTTGGTGCTTGGTCCTAGCTACCACCTGTCCTCACTGTCCCCTACCACAGAAACCCCCGATTCTGCCATCCTTGGGGGGGATCTTTCAGGAGCACCCTCAGTGATTCTGGAGACCTGGCAAGTGAGGAGAGGGACACTGCCGGGGGACAGGTACTCCTGAGCTCCAAGCCTCCAGAAGATATGGCCAGACAGCTGCAGAGCTCTACCCCAAAGGTAGCTCCCAAGCCATCTTTCTCTCTTCTTGTCACAGTGTGGCAAAATCTGGCCTGAACTCATTCCACAAACCCCGCCCGGCTTTATGTGGTACCTTCATAGGGTTGTGATTGTCTGTGGTAGTGCTGCCGAACATGCTGGTGCCACCAGTTCCAAAACCGGAGGTTGTTCCAAACAGACTCATTTTAGCACTAGAAGTGAAGTAGGAAATGTTAAGGACAGCTCCTTTCTTAAGTAACACACATCAGTGACAGGCAACAAAGAAATACTAGGCCACAGCACAGAACTACTCTAGGCTTCTCTCTTCAGATTGTAATTAATAGTAAGCCGCTTTCTATTTCACAACAGTTTCACATTTACAGAAAACTGAAAGACTGACGCATTCCCATATACTCCATGCCCAGTTCCCCTACTCATATTGTCATTATCTAGGCAATAAATTTGGTCATTCTTTACGTATGAGAGACACTCAGCCATATACCAGAAACACACTAGTAAGAACCTGAAACAGGAAATAAAATGTGAAAGGTACATCAGACCCTGGGAAAGGAAAAGAAATTGCTCAAAGGGAGGGAACAACTGGAATAAGGGAAAGGAGAGAAGGGGAAAAAATTATATACAAACATACACATATACAGGATAGCTGGGATCACTGTACTGCTCATTTCTACTGGTCAACTGAAAGGAGCAATTAATGCTTACATTTTTTCCCCTTCTTTAAAGTTTATCTTGACCAATTTTGCATGTTTATATCTGGCAATCTGAACAACTAATTTTAAGACAACAATATGCAATATAAAAATCACTGTTGAATTCCTATCATCTTGTTTAGAGAAACTCTGTATCATTTCTGGTTTTATTAGTTATTTTTTTTTTTTTGTATTTTGGGGAGGGGTCTATAGGGTGTTCAGGGTCTCACTCCTAGATCAGACTCATAGCAATCTGCCTGTTTAGAGCCTCCCAAGAGCTGGGATTACAGGTGTGCGTCACCATACCCAGTCTCAACTGCTGTCTCAGTGAGCCCCGGGGTGGGGTCTGCACGGCATATTTATTCTCTTTTAGAAAAAGAGTGATATAAATACTCCACTGAATTGTTAAAAAGAAAAAAAAAAGTAGAAGTTCCTGTTCTTAGTTTGGCACTCTGGTCTCTGCATGCAGTTACCTAGAAAGCCCACCAGTTCTACCTGAAATTCACAATTTCATTTGAGGAGGGTTTTTTTTTTTTTTTTTTTTGGAGACAGGTTTCACTATGTAATTCAGGTTGGCCTTGAATGCACTATGTAACCCAGACTGCCTCAAACGAGGTGATCCTCTTGCCTCAGCCTCCCAAGTGCTGGGATCACAGGCGTGCACCACCATGCCTGGCTTGAGAAGTTTTAATGAAGGAATCCGCTTTGGCTTGCTTGAGTGTCAAACAATCCGGCACTCAGCTGTGGTCATTTACTTGGCAAGAATCTCACTGGGCTTTTTTCTTGGGTATCACTGTTTACCAGGCCACCCAAAATTGAAGGAACCTCTGCCATTCATCAGAGCTGGAGCCCTAATCTCACCAGGCCTCATCTTCCTGCTCTGAAAACAAATCCTGCACATTTTTCAAGACTGCTCTGAAAATCACATCCAATCATGTAGAAGGTGCACTGTGTCGAGAACATAACGGGCACAACAAACAACTTTCCTCTTTTTCCTTCCAAGGAGAACATCCAATTTCTAATGACTCACATACACTGATGTCACACTTTGAATTCTGTCACTGTTAGCAACTCCTTCACCCAGAAGTCCACCACCTCAGTCACTCCAAAAAGATCCCAGTCACAGGTGATACACAGTGCTCACTGGAAAAGACAACACAAGATGGAGGTGCTGTGAGGGACTAGGGACAGGCGTGCACACTAAGTTTCTGCAACTTCCTGGAAAATAAAGTGCAGACAGTATAGGTCAGAGCAAGCGATCCCTGCACACTAACACTTCAAAAATCTACTGTGCGTGAGGCTGTGGTCCCTGCCAACCACCTCTCTGTCCTCAAATCACCCACTGGCTCCATGACCCAACAAGCAAAAGAGCAGCAGGGCTTCTGCAAGGAGGACTCAAGACACCAACCACCACCCGTTCTGGACACGTTCCTGAGCTGTGATCCTCACCTAAAATAAGATAAACACTAATAGGGACTCCAGTTACGAGGCCTAAGCAAGTGTCTTGCACACAGTGCCTGAGACACAATCAGTTCTTCTATGTTTTGCGGTCGTGAGGACTGAATGTAAGGCCTGTGTAAGCTAACAAAGCGCTGTAGCACTGAGCTGCACCACAGCCCTTACTGAATTTCATTTTGAGTCAGGGTGATCCGCCTGCCTCAGTCTCCTGAGTAGGTGGGAATAAAATGGTAGGCTACAAGCCTGCTCACAATAGGTTTCTGGTCATTTCTGCTGCACCCCGACCCCAACCTTCATCAGAGATGAACATTGCAGGGCCCTAGAAAGGTCAGTGGGGCACTAACCAGAAGCACCTTCCCTTTCTCTTCCTCCTTACTACCCCCCAGCACACCTCTACATNGCTTAAGATACCCCCCCCCCCAATCTTCGGCTCCAAGCTCAAAAGTTGTCTCCTCCGAACTTCTTGGGGCAGCACAAATGCTCTAATAATGCACTGCGGTGACATTTAGACGACTGTATAAAATTTCCCCAACTCATCAGAACATGCACTTTAATTGGGTGGATTTCATGCTGTTTAATTATACTTTAATAGAGCTGTCAAGCTTGAATTTTTAAAAAATCACTTCGAAGCTTCCCTAATGTCTAATCTTCCATCACCCCGCTCTGTTTTCTTCTTAGTTTTCTGTTTACAAGCTTGGCTAGGCGAGCCTGCAAGCCCACCTTTAGGGAGTCCGAGGCAGTACTGGTTTGAGTTTGAGACCAGCTTGGGCCACAAAGTGAGCTCCAGGCCAGCCTGAACTGCACAGCGAGACCTTGTCTAAAAAAAAAAGAAAGAAAGAAAGAAAAAGAAAAAACAGAAGCTGTCCCGGCCAAATAGCTCAGAAGCCCAAGCAGGCGCCCAGGGGTCAGCGGTTTGATCCCAGGGCCTGCCCCGCCCCCGCCCCCGGGCGCGCTGAGAAGCAAGAAACTGGGCTGCGGGGCCCGCGCCTGTAATCCCAGCTCTTGGGAGACTGTAAACAGGCGGATCACTGCGAGTCCACGTAGTAGTAAGACCCTGAACACCTTGTGACGCTTCCTTAAAACATATAAAATAAGTAAACAAACAGAAGCAAAGAAACAAAAAATAACAAACCCAAGCCCTTCTCCCCTCCGGCGCGCCCGCTCCCGCGGTCCGGCCGCTCTGGACTACTCCCCCGCGCGCACCCGGTCCCGCCCGCCAGAGCTCTTCGGGGAAGTGTTCGCGCGTGTACGAGGAATCGCGGGCGAGCCGAGGCGGATACTTAATCTTTGACTGGTAAGTCTAGAAGGAAACTGCTAACGGGGAAAATGCCTTTCTGTACAAGACCGTACAGGAATGACTTCTCCGAGGCGACACGCGTCTGAGAAGCCGGATGTCTGAGGACGGGCAGAGGCGACGAAGGTCGACATCAACTCGGTATAACCGCTTCCGAGCCTCAGTTTCCACACCAGGAAAGCGACACGATTGGACCGAAGGAACCCGTAGGGCGCCCCGGAGCCCTAACCAGTCTTCCAGCCGTCGCTCGCAGGGTCCGCCCTCAGGCCCGCTCGCTCCCCTGCGCCTCACAGCCAGGCGCTCCACGCCGGGGGCTCTGGCCTCCGCCGGCGCCATGACCGCCACAAGGAGGATACGCGCACGGGGCCTACCTGAGGGTCGCGCCGCGGCGGGCAGGCGCCGGCGGTCAGCAGAGAGGAAGGTGAAATAAAAGGGCGAGGAACCCCAAGCCCCTGGGGGTCTCCTCAAACCAGTAACAGAAACTGCCCAATTAGCGCGGAACCCTGGCGCATGCGCCCTGAGGTCACTTCCGGCGCCGCGCGGCAAGCGCCGACGAGAAGCTTCTCCTTCCGCTGGGCGATGCACATGCGCAGAAGAGATAGTGGCGTCAAGAGGAAGTCCTGGCGCCAGCAGTTTGTGAATGGGTGGGAAGTTCGACAGATTGTTAATCGACTGCATTTGCGGACGCGCAGCTCGGGCGCGTGGAAAGTAGCGATTTTAGTTTAAACAGTTGTCATATGTGAGGTGTTTAAGCGCCTTAAAAAAAAAATCTTATTGGGACAGGAGAGATAGCCCAGTAGAATAAGCGCTTTTATGGTAAGCGCAAGGGCCTGAGTTCAATCCCTGGTTCCGCCAAAAAAAGGGGGAGGGGGGGGCGAATCTTATTACTGCCTATTCGGAAAAGCTGCCTTTCTGCGGGAGCCTCTCGGGCGCTCCTCCATCCCTCATTTCCCGCTGCGCGTGAGGGTGAATTCCTAACTTGCCGGGCTGTTCCCTATTACGTTTAAATGATGGAATAAGCGAAAGCCTCTTGCTACATACTGTATATCGTTGTATGGTAATGTTAAAGGAGTCAGAAGACGAAATTACAACAAATCTAGCTAGAGATCCTAGAATGAGTTTGAATGAACCAAATAGAGTAAGGTGGTTTCAGAGACAGACTGAATCCTGGGAATGGAATAAAAAGTGGATTGGCTCCTTTCCTTGTAAAGCGGGACAAAAGGTCACAGAACAGAGAGATAACTGGTTGGTGTCAGATTACATCAAGTTTTTGTTTTGTTTTTGGTAGGGATTAAAGCAGGGAGAACTTCATTATTGTTCCAATCCAAACTGGTCTGTTTAGAAAATTTAGCTGTTATCTTTATTTGCTTGATGTTTTGGAGGTTCGGAGAAGTATTTCAGTTCGGTGACATGGAAACAGTAATTATGGAGAGATTTATTATTATTTTTTAAGATTTTTGGTCTTTTGGGGCCCAGTGCAGGAGTTAGTGCAAATTGGTGACTTCCTATAGTTTTTATGTAACAAGGATCTGTTGCAATGGCTCACACACATGCTGCCTCCACTTTGGTAGGGAGAAGGGCATCAGGAGGGGAGGATCATGAAAGTGGGAGCTGGAGAGGTTGTCCAACATAAGCTGGGGTCTCCCCACTGCTAGGTGTGGTATGATGTGTTGACCTCCTCGGAGAGCTTAGGGGCTGTGAGACGTTGTACATGTAGATTCAGTAGGTCCCGGGTGAGCCTACAAGCCCACGTTTCTATCAACCACCTCGCAGAAGTGGCCAGTCTTGGCCCCCACAGCTAAGTACCAGGAATCTTCATCAAGCATTCATTTAGAATCACAGGGAACTTTTTAAAAACTCGGTGCTTAGACTGCACCCACAGAGATCCTGACTTAGTAGGTCTGGGGTGGAACTCAGGAGACCTGTGTGTTCTAGAAGCTCCCCGTGAGTCTCTGATGCAGCCAACACATCCTGCTGTTTGGAGATACTGAATGGGCAGCTGCTCGCATGTACCAGGGCAGCAGCAACTCCCTGTGCTCACTGTGCACAACTCACATTTCTGCCTGCCTCCACGATGCGCAGCTCAGACACACATGCTTGACAAGAGTAATGTCATGTGATCTGGATCCTGCTGTTGTCTCTACAGTTGATGAAACTCAGATCAGGGTGTGGTGCAGAATCTCAGGCACAGAGGCAGCGAGCAGAGGTAGAATCGAACTCAAGCAGCCTGCCCCGGACATGACTCACACCCTTACAGGGGCACAATGTGGCAATGCATCTTACCCCCTTCCTAGAAAGAAGGGAGATAGTCGGGTGTGGCACACACCTGCAATCCCGGCACTGGGGAGGCTGAGGCAGGAGGACTGGTGGAGTTCTAGGCCAGCCTGAGCTATGTAGTAAGACCCTGTCTAAAAAATAAAATAAAATGAGGGAGATCAACAAAATTGTACCCATGAAAATGGCTGAGTTATACTGTATAAGTTTTTTAAAAAAGCCTTAAAAATAGAAAGATATTTGGATTTTAATTTTGGATGTGGAGGTACAACAGTAAACTTTTCTGCCATTTTTTACATGTGACTATTTATGACTGATCATACTTTATATTCCTTTTGTTTTGTTTAGGTTTTTGAGACAAGGTCTCACTCTATGACCCAGATGACCTCAAACTCATGCTGACCCTCCTGCCTCAGCCTCTCAGGTGCTAGGTTTACATATGTGTCCCACTAAAAGCTACAGCTTGTTTTTATTCCATTTTTCAGTGAATAAAATTGCTTACCATTTTAGTATCAATTGCTTTTCATTTGAAGTGTTACTAATTTTGAAATTTTATTTAAGATGTTTTAATATGTTAGCTCACATCTTTGTGAACAGTGTGATTGAAAAACCATACACATTACTCATAGGGTCACAGGGAATTAGGACATCTAAGAATACAGGCTATTTTTTGGGGGGGGAACCAGGGACTGAACTCAGATCCTTGTGTTTGCCAGTCGAGGGCTTATCCTACTGAGCCATCTCCCCGGCCCTGAATACGGGTTTTCTTGTCTGAGATACTTGGTCTCATGAAAGAATCCTCCTTGTAAGGAAATTTCACCCACAGTAGTGGAAGGAGTTGAAAAACAGGGAACTGCCAGCAGAGGGCAGACTTGGCTTTTTTATGAGAATTTTTTGCGTGCTGAGAAGGAGACAGAGGTTAAGAGTTGCTCAGTGTTTTACCACAAAAACATTCCACTCGGGCTGGGGATACAGCTCGGCGGCATAAGTGCCTGCCTGGCAAGCGCAGGTCCTGAGTTTGACTTCTGGTACAAGAGAGATTCCACTGAAAACGCGGTAATGTCCACGCACGCGCGGCTTGGCCTTGAAGGCTTCGGCTCCTTTCAGCATCAGTGAAGCGGTACCTACATCACGCAGTTCCACTGAGAGCCGTTGGGGAAGGAAGCCACGGGGGGAGCCCTGAAGGGTGTTTTGCCTGTCTTTGAACAAAACGCATGATTCCTTTTTGCACGAAATGTAACTTCTGAAATTGCTTAGCATCACCCAGAAGACAGTTACATTTCCCAGAAAACTGGATATTACAAGCAGCTTTTATTTTATGAGGGCCGTCACGAATCCCTAAGGAAAACCAAGAATCTCTGAACATCTTTTTGTGGTACTAGTTTCTATCTCTGTTCATTTTAACTACAAACAGATTCCAGTCCAATATTCGTCCCAGATTAAAATATGGAAATATTAAAAATAGATAAAAGAGATGGCAGTGGAAGGGATATCTGTTGTCAGTTATTTTAAATTGCTATTTTACAGTACTGTTTTGGAAATAAATTTTATGATTAGAATTCTAGATGGTTCCCAAATACATACTAGCATTGTGTTTTCATCTGCATCCAATAAAAACAGGAAGGAAAGCCAAACTAAAATGTATGTTGCTCTTTCCATATTCATTTCCCAAATAATTTAAAATGATTTGAAGTAAACTTCTGCTCATAAGCTTGAGGTGATTTAATTTCAAACCATTTTCGAATGTATTTCCAAATTTGACAGCTATTGTAGATTTGTTATTCCCTCCCATTTTTGGCGGCGTACCCTAATCCAGATGTTTGCTGGGTTATACACATTTGTAATGTAGTAATTTCCTCTTTATTACATGTTAAGAGATTAAGTATGGTAGAAATGTAAAGAAAAACTTTGTGATGTATAAGTCTTAGTTGTGTGTGTGTGTGTGTGCAGGGTCTCCTTACAGCTTGAACTCATAGTGATCCTCCTGTTTTCTGCCTCCCTAGTGCTGGGATCACAGGCGTGCGCCACCACGCCTGGTTTTTTTTTTTTTTTTTTTTTT
>NDGM011189052.1:0-10003 GCA_002564305.1 Octomys mimax
AGAAGAATCAAGATTGTTCAAGGGTCCTGAATAAAGCGCTGAAAGAAGAAAAAAAAAATAAAAGATAGCTAAGATAAAAAAAAAATAAAAATAAATAAATCAATAAATAAATAAATACAGAAAACTGGGACATATAGTCTTTACTTCAACCTGATAGAAACCATCTATGACAAACTGACAACCAACATCATACTAAAAAGACAAAAACTAAAAGGCTTCAATTCAAAATCAAGAACAAGATAAGGATGTCCATTGTAACCACTCCAATTCAATATAGTTCTGGAAACATTAGCCAAGCAACTAGACTAGTGAGAGAAATAAAAGGAATGAGAATAGATAATGAAGAAGTTAAACTGTCATTATTCACCAATGATATGATTCTTTACATGGAAGGCCCCAGAAACTCCAAGATACTTTTATATTTAATAACCAAATTCAGTAGTGTAACAGGATACAAAGTTAGCCCTCAAAAATCAATAATATTTCTGTACACAAAAAATAAACAGAGACAGAGAGAAATTAGAGAAACCATACCCTCCACAATAGCATCCAAAAAAAGCAAAATACATAGGAATCAATCTAACAAAGGAAATAAAAGATGTATGCAGAGAAAACTATAGTACTCTGGAAAAAAAGACATCAAAGAGGATTTCAGAAAATGGACAGATATTCCTTGCCCATGGATAGGAAGATCCAATATCATGGAAATAACCATACTCCCAAGATTTTATACAGATGTAATGCAATCCTGATCAAAATAGCATTAGCATACCTTACAGATTTAGAGAAAAATTCCTAAAATTTATCTGGAACCATAAGAGACCTAGATTATCAAAAGCAATCCTGGGCAAAAAATGAAAGGCAGGAGTCATCACAATCCTGACTTACAATATTCATATTTTTATACTTGGAATTGGGCTAGACTAAATGGCTTCTTCATATTTATCATATTTAAAACTATAGTACACTTCTAATTAGCTTTTATTTCTCAAATATTGTACATAAAATCATTGAAAGTTTTAAAATAGCATATTGGCATCAGATCACAATGCATAAATATTTCAGTTACGTTAAAATTTTCAATGACTATTCAAACAGTAAATTATTGTAATTACAGCCTGAGTATTGAGAATGAGTATTCAAACAACACATGTCTTTATGAGGAAAGATTATTCAATGGAAATTCCAGAGGTAGAATTTTTATTTCATGGTCTTGTAATATAGTTGGAATAAAATTTTACAAAGAAAACCAAACACAACTTATATTTTGTTATTTAATTTGCAAATGGAAGAAATTAGTATCTGTCAGATAGTGGAAGGCATACTTCCCTTTGGTTACCTCCGTTTTCATGAAATTGCTAGTGAATGCGTCAGGCTGCCAGCACATATTTGGAGACTGGTAAGAAATCTCATAAATATTCCAAGATAATTTGATTCTATTAGTTGTCTTCTTATGTTATAGAAGCCTGTTTTTAACTCCTAAGTTTTCCTTTCATCAAAGTGTTTACCACCCTGTCAACTCATTTACTTATGTACGTCTGTGTGTTTTGATGCCTCTTAATTTTACACTGAATGTGATCTTTGTATTTTGTGGAAACCGAGATAAAAAGGTTATTCTTCCATTTTGCTTATTATTTAAAAATTGTGTGAGTCTATTTGTAGATATTAAGTATAAAACTGGAGTTTGGATTGGTAGTATGAGTGAGGCCATCATTCATAACACTTTGTTTATTTATCTTCCCTTTTGGAAGCTAAACCTTAAGAGTCACACTATGGGTTGTGTCTAGATGTACCCCGAAAGCCTCATGCAGTTTTGGGCTTTTCAGAGGATCTGAATCTTGAGTTTGTGATTGATTACTGATCCAATGTTGGGACTAAGGATGCAAATGCTACATCTGCGCTATGGCATGTAGCCTGCATCCCCAGTAAGAGAGAAAGAGGCTATTCCTGCTCCTTTCTAGCTTCTGCTGCATGAGCTATTGCTCCCTCTGCCAATGCCACTTTCCCTTGGAGCCAGCTGACTATGAACTGAAACCTGTGAAGACTGTGAACTAAATAAACCTTTGCCCTTTAACTGTGTGTGTCTGCTATTTTGTCTCCACAATGAGCAAAGTGACTAAGGCAAGGTGCTTCCTTGTGCTGTCATTTACAGAAGCAGGTAAAAGACCACGGAAAGAAATAATACACCACGCATTTCGTTCTTTAGCACTTCAATCTTTACCCTGGGAAGTTGATTTCAGTCAGCCCTATATATGCAGAATCAGTGTGAAAAGTAGCTGATTTTCTATTTTGTAGCTAATTTTCAAGATGCAGCTATTAAGATCTCCTACTTGAACTCTAAATGTTCCAAAGCTTATCACACTCCAATTCCGTCCTGAAGTAAAATGTTTCAGTGATCATGTAACTCTCCCTTTGCTTATGTGTTCTTCTCAATCAGATCTCTGTCTGTCTTTCTGATACAAGGATGTTCATCATTTGATTTCATGTCCATTCTGGTTGTATGGAATCAGCTGACCATTTCAAGATATCTTAGGATTTAGAAAGACCTTGTTTCCAATACAGTAGCATGTTTATATTCTGTTGGGATATGAACTTGCCACCACCTTGATTGGGATATGAACTTGCCACTACCTTTTCTGTGTCCTTTCTTTTACCTTCCTTTGGCTCTTCCCTCTAATTCCTTCCCTTCACCCCTCTCATCTCTGCCTCTTCTCCCTTGTTCTTCCACTCTTCCTCTTTCTACTATTCAGTTTTTTTCTTCCTGTTCTTCTTCCAGATTGATGGCTTTATGACCATATCCCTTGGTGTATATAATGGATGAGTTAATTTTTTGTTCAGATTTATACCAGTATTTCCATTTTTAGTTTTATGCCAAGTCCTAGTTTTTACTGGAACTTTAGTTTTTTAATTACTGAAATCATTCTCAGTTCAAGGCCATGAAGTGTTTAGTTTTGCCAAAACTTATGTTATTCTTGGTTGTATCTGCTATTCATGCCCATCTACAGGATTTCCTCCATCCACATGATTTTGAGCTTCCAGAATTATTGTTTTTCAGGAGCCAAGAAGATAGCTCAGTGGAGTAAGCACTTCCCTGGCAAGGGCAAGGGCCTGAGTTCAATTCCCAGTTCAGCAAAAAAAAAAAAAAAAGGAGAATTATTGTTTTCCACAAAAATTAACATATTTTGTTTCCCTGTGATTATATTGAGTTACTTTGATAAAAACCCTTAGATGACAATTTTGAGAAAATTTCAGCATAGACACAGAAACGTAGGTGATGGTATATTCAATATAAACATTTAATTTTCTATTTTTAGTTAAATTATTATAGATTACTGATCAAAATAATAAAATATAAATATGCCTTTCTTGAAACTATTACCTTCTTATGTTTCAATAATGATATAATAATAATACTTCTATTTTGAGGCTACATTTAAAGAGAGGAATAATGTTATCCATCTGCATTTTATTACTGAAGAACCATAAAGTGATTTTTTGTTTTTATTAATTACTGTGAACATATATGGACTTCTATAACACTAAAATGCCTTGTAAGAATTATGATTGTCTTTCCACTAAAGTTATTGTTTCATTATCTGAATATATTTAGTAAATTTATTTTTTTCTGAAGTAGCAAGATTTAAACTCATTATAAGAAACTCACTCAAATAAAGACTGCAAATCAGGACTTATAGCTCATGTTTCATAAAGATCAAGTTGTTCTAAATTTTTTGTCATCCTCATCCTCTTAATGCATTTATACGAGCATCTTAGGCTATATATATTGCCTTAGAACTCATTTTCTAATTTTATTTGCTTTTCGAAGATTTTAATTGTTGAAAAAAGATACATCAATCTACTGTTTAATAGCTGCTCATGTGTGGTCAACTCATTGATCAAAATGAACTGTTAACAGTTATATTAAGAAAACTAACTAAATCAGAGCTAAACAATAAACAAAATGAAATAAAATTAAAATTAGTTGAACAGACCAGCCTAATATCTCAGCAGACTAAAGCGCCTGCTTAGGCAGAGTGTGACCCTGTATACCTTGTCCTAAATTGTGATTGATCATGTTCCAAGATAACATTCTTAAGTAAACAATCTCTGTATCATTTACTTTTAATGTTTGTTACTGTAAAAAGCATGTTATCCTCAATTCGTATCAGTATGACTCTTTCTAAAAGTAGTAGAATTAGTTTGCCTTTACACAAAAATGCAGAAAAGCTGTGACATGACCACAAATATGCCTAAACTAATAATTTTACAATTATCCTTCATGAGTCTACATTGAAGTATAATTAGTGACAATATCATGATACTATACATAGCTATAAAAGCCAAGAAAGCTTAGAGGTGTAGGGAAATAGTACATAGAATGTGTGATGTTTATTTTATGCCTTGAAATAATATGGAATATTTTATCAAACAGAAAAGAATAAAGGTATCAAAAAAGTACTGTAAATTTGCAAAAGTAAAAACACAGCATTTTTCCTCCGATTAAAACAAAATTAAGTAGCTATTACTACTCCATGACTTCTTCTAGGAGTTAAAAAAAAGTCATGATAGTGTCAGAAATGTTAAAAAAAACCTAGGCTTTGTGCACTTAATATTTACCATTTTAAAATATTTCCCACGTTTACTCATTCTGGGACTTAAATTAGCTATTATTCCTATAATCATATGCCTAAAGATGAGGTAAGATTGATTGGAAAAAACAGAATTACAATCTGGTGGGGAACCATAAAATATGATAAATATTTCACTTAGGAACCCATTTACCTAAATGCCTCGTTGCAACTTCTCTATAGCAGAGTAGTACTCTATTGTAAGAACCATATCTTCCATGGACAGGCATTTAAATATCCCTTTCTTTTCTTTGCTGTATTTAGGACAGAATCTATAGGGTCTACAAGGTCTACAGGGTCTCACTGCATAGATATACTCATAGTTATTCTCATGTTTTCAGCAACCCAAGTGCTGAGATTCCAGGCATGTGTGGCTGTGACTTTATTTCTTTTTCACTGGGAGAAAACTAAATCAAACCAAGACCAAAATATAAAACGATATTGGGAAGTAGGAAGAAAAATTGTTTTTAATTTTTCAATTTTTTAAAATGTATGTGGCACCAGATCTTGCTACCTAGCTCAGACTCAGTAGTGATTCTCCTGTTTCAACCTCCCCAGAGCTGGGATTATAGGCCTGTGCCAACAAGCCTGGTCTCAGTGGATGGTTTAGTGCACCTGGGGGTTGGGCCTGGTGGGGCATGTGGTACTAGGGATCTAGCCCCAGTCCCTATATTTCCTAAGCAGGTGCTTATTCCACTGAGCTATCTTGTTGGCCCCAGGAATATTTCAAATGGGAAGGTGAACAAGGGATGGGAATGGGGATAAACAAATACAAAGGGGAAAAAAGGAGGGAGAGTAGAAGGAAAATATGGAAATAAAACTTGTGCAAATAAGAAGAGGAAGGTAGGCTGAAGGGAGGTGAGGGAACTGAAGAAAAAAAAGAAAAATCAAGGTACATAATGTACAGTTTCCTTATGATAAAAGGATCATTTTGTATACCTAAAAAGTCAAACACAAAGCACAAAGAAGACAGAAAATTATAAAGAGCAGAGCAGAAATTGATGCAACGGAGATGAAGGAAACAATACAAACAATTAATGAATCAGAGTTCTTCATAGAAAGAATAAATAAAATTGATAAACCTTTAAAAAAACTTCATTAAAAAGGAAAGAACTCAAATTCAAGCAATGAGGAATGCAAAGGGAGAAATCTCTACAGAACCTATAAAAATTCAGAATATCATCAAAACCTATTTCCAAAATCTTTACTCTCACAACTTGAAAACCACAGAAGAAATGAAGAGTTTCCTACATACATGAATTGCCAAAGCTGAGTCAAGAAGACATAAAAACTTTGAATAATCCAACAACAGGAAATGTAAAAGAAAATGTAATTTAAAAAGTACCAAAAAACAAACAAACAAAAAAACCAGGTCCTGATAGTTCCACAACTGAATTCCACAAGAAATTTGAGAAGATTTAATGCCAACTCTTCTCAGACTCTTTAATGAAATTGAAAGGTAAACAATTCTCCCAAACTTGTTCTGGGAGACAAGCATTATTCTGATGTCAAAACCAAAAACAGACCCAACCAAAATAGAGAACTACTGAACAATCTCCTTAATGAACATAGATGCAAAAATTCACAGTGAATACTCACAAATAGAATGTAGCAAAGCATCAAGTAGATTATACATCATGACCAGTGAGATTCATCCCAGGAATGCAGGGATGGTTCAATATACAAAAATTAAGTATACAAAAATAAATGCAATACACCACACCACATCAGTAGAGCCAAGAGGGGAAAAAATTATCCTTTCAATAGTTGCAGAAAAAGCTTTTGATAAATTCTTACACTCATTCATGATATAAATCCTACAGAAAATTGGAATAGATGGTCTATACCTCAGCCTGATAAAAGCAATCTATGACAAACCCAGAGGCAACATGATACTAAATTTCCAAATATGGACAGTCTTCACTTTAACATCAAGAAGAGGACAACCATCCCCACTGTCACCACTACTGTTCAATGTAGTTCTTAAAACATTATCCAGAACAATACACAAGAAAGAGAAAAAAAAAGATTAAGTGTTGGAAAGGAAAAACTGAAATTATCATTATTTGCAAAGGACTTGATACTCTACTTACATGACCTCCAAATACCACCAAGTTACTTGTAGAATTAATCACCAAACTCAGTAGCATAGCAGGATACAAAGTTAACCCTCAAAAATCAACAACATTTCTGTCTACAAACAATAAACACACCAAGAAAGAAATTAGGGAAATCATGCTTTCTATATAAAAAATGAAACACTTAGGTATCAACCCAAGGAAGTTAAAGATCTATACAGAGAAAATTACAATATTCTGAAAAAATATTGGGGAGGATTTCAGAAAATGGAAAGATTCTCTTTGCTTGAGGACAAAAGAACTAACATTGTGAAAATGCACATACTCCCAAAACTTATGCAGAATCAATGCAATACTGATGAAAACACCACTAGTATACCTCAAAGACCTAGAGAAATATTCTTAAAATTTATCTGGAACCAGGAGAGACCCATAATTACCAAAGGTAGTCCTAGTCAAGAAAAGCAGACTGCATCACAAACCCTGATTGAAATTATACTACAAAAATATTGTGATATCAGCATGGTAGTGGCATAAAGATAGACCTGACAATCAGTGGAACAGAGTAGAAGAGCACCCACACTGAGCCACTTTATGTTTGACAAAATTGCCAAACAAGTTCAGTGGAAAAAATATAGATTCTTTTCTAAATTGTGCTAGAAAAAGTGGCTTTCTACACGCTGAAGGCTAATATTGTGCTCATGTCTTTCCACATGCACTAAACTACAGTAAAAAATGATTAAATATTTAAATATTAAAGCTGAAATACTAAGTTTTTGAGGAAAAGCAGATTCAAATCTTAAGGGCAAAGTGCAAAGCTAGGGAATTCAGGAAACAAAACCAAGCTTCATGGGAAATACTTCAATGAATCAACAACTAGGCTGTCCAGATAGCTCAGAGGACTAAAGCACATGCTTAGGCAGGTTCATGGTCTGGGGTTTGAACCCCAGCATGCCTTACTGGCACCCACTCCCATGGCACACTGAGACCAAATTAGACTGGGTGTAATGACATGTGCCTGTAATCCTGGTGCTTGGGAAGCTGAAAATAGGAGGATCATTACGAGTCTGATCTGTGTAGTGAGACCCTGTAGACCCTCCACTAAAAACATAAAAAACAAAGAATCAACAACTTGGATCTCTTCTTTTTGAAAAGTTCCTGAACTTCAAAGGAAATAGCCAATAGAGCCAAAAGAAAACTCATGCACTGAGAAAAAATGATAGCCAACTCTCCCCCTGACAAAAGGCTTCTATCAAAACATCTATAGAATTTAAAAAATCAGGCCCCAAATCCAAAGCCCAAATTAAAATATGGACATGTGAGATAAATATACGCTATCAGATTAAGGAATACAAATGGCAGATACTTATATGAAGAAATGTTCAACACCCCTTATCTAGAAAAATGTAAATTAAAGTAATGCTAAGATTCCATTTCACTCCAGAAAGAATGGCTAACACTAAGAAGTGAACCAATAACACATGCTGGAGGGATGTGGGGAAAAACTAACCCTTTTCCACTGTTGGTAGGAGTGAAGACTAGTACAAATACTATAGAAATCATTGTGGAGATTCTTCAATACACTAGGGTTGAATGGGACATTCAACCCTTCTAATCCCCTCCTGGGTATTTTTCCAGATGAATTAAATTCATTATACCACAGTGATAAATGTGCACCCATGTTTATAGCAGTTTAATTTGGTCATAGCAAAATCTTGAAAACAACTGAAATACCCATCTACTGAGAAAAAGATAAAAAGATGTGTTATTTTTATACAATGTAGTATTATTCAGCTATCAAAAAGATAAATTTGAAAACAAAAACAAAAACAAAACAAAACAACAACAAGAACAAAAAGATAGGGGCCAGGGAGATGGCTCAGTGGAATAAGTGCTTCCCTGGCAAGCACAAGGGCCTAAGTTCAATCCCTGGTTCCGCAAAAAAAAAAAAAAAAAAAGATAAATTTGGAGTTTTCATAGGCAAATTGATGCAACTACAGACCATATTCTTAAATAAAATAAATCAGATCCATATGTGTAAATGTCATATTATTTCATTATTGTAAATACCTGAAAGGACAAATAAAATCTGAATGGCACAATAGGTACTGTGAAAAGAGAGTGAATATGTTCAAATGGAAGGAATTACAGAGATGATGAGGCCAGGGGTTGCTGGGAAGAGATATATCAATGTATGTACTATACAGGAGGGCTTGGATAAATGTACTGTGGATTTCTGCTGTTCTAAAGAAAGGGACAGTTAATGCTTAGGTTTTAAAATCATTTTCTTCCCCTCATCTTAACTTCTTATAATTTCATTTTGTTTTGCCAACTTTTTATGCATATATCTGATAATCTAAATTAATCCATTGAAGACAATACTATATAGTACAACAAATACTGTTGCATTAATATTGTTTTGTTTCATGAAAATTCTGTATAATTTCTAATTTTATTATCATTATTTTGTATTCTGTGTTGGTCAGGGTTTTACTTAGAGGAACAGATATAACATAAGCAACAGATATTAACACAAGATATACACTGTATAAGGAATTACAAGATTGGCTTATGACAGTCAGGTGGGGGAGTGTGCAGCTGCAGAGTCAGATGGGGGAGTGTGCAGAGCACGTCTGCACATCCTAGACTGAGGAGTTCAGTCCCAAGGTCTGAAACTCACTGCTGTGCTCCGTGCAAGTCTCTACTGGTCAGCTAATGGGTCTGCAAAGGAAAAGCTGAAGAGTCTGCGATGGGCACTGAACAGTCTGAGACAGAAGGTGAAGGATCCAAGTCAGAGGCTGAAAAGTCTGTGCTGCAATCCAGGCTACGAAGTCCAAGCTGAATGCAAAGACTGAAGTTCCTCCAATGAAGTGGAACATTGACTACTTCCTCAGCCTCTTTATATGGTCTCTTTGTACTGAGTCACTCTGGGGGCAGAACCAGTTGTGCCCCAGGGCGGGACCCCCACCAGCCAGAAGTGCACCGAGGAGTCATTCGGCCAAGTTGACACAGTGTATCAACCACTACATATTCTCTTCAAAAAATAAAAATTTCACAAATTTTGTGATGGACATTCATACGTATATGTTTCTTTTTGTGTCCTATGCATGGTATGAAAGATTTATGATATGATAAAATGATAGAATATGCTGTGCCATGTCAATTTTGCTAAGGTCAGTTGTAAAGGAATGGAAGACTCACTACTCTCTCTCTCTGTGTATATATATATTTTTTTTGAGAAAGAAGTAGTAATGAGATAGTTTCAAAACAGGTTAGTAGGACAGTTACAATAATTAA
>NDGM011189060.1:0-12602 GCA_002564305.1 Octomys mimax
GAACTCAGGCCCTTGCACTTGCCAGGGAAGTGCTTATTCCACTGAGCCATCTTCCCAGCCCCTTAATTGTCTTATAAATCAATGAATTCCAGGTTTTTTGTCTAAACAGAAATAGAAAACTAGCATTGTCATATTTTTATATAAACCATATTTGCCACTGGTTAGATAAGTTCCTAGATGCCCTCTCCAAATATCACTATTACTTTTGTCAAAGATCTAGTAGGAATGGATATATTAGTCAGCTCACATCAAGAGAACAAGGCTTTCTTAGCATACTGTGTTAGCCCTCAGACAAAGCCTGGAAATACCTGTAACTGTTTTACAGAAAAGAAGAACACAGGCTACTTCTTGGTTCTTTGTCTGAGATAGGAAATGTTATTTATTTATTTTTTCACTCCAATGTTTTCTTTTGGACAGGTTTCAAATAACTAAATGTCCAACATATTCAGGGATCAGTCCTCAGCCTCAGGGGCTCTTGTTCACTCATCAAACAGCCAATCCATCTATTGACAGATTTATTAAGGCTATTTTAAAAATTAGGCCTCCTAGATTTCCTGTCTGCAAATAGAATTTGAGCCTGATCCTGCAGGCACTCACCTGACCGCCCCTTGAACTGCTGGCCAGGACTCCTTATTCTGTCTGTACTTTGACTCCTTCAGCGATGCAAGTGAATAACTGAAGCCTTGCTGCTCACGTACCTGTCTAGTAATGTCTCTAATGTCTCTGCTTGGTTTGTCATTCGGCTCTTTTTTATTTTGCCCCTCCTTAAAGCATTTTTAATGATCCATATAGTGTTTATTTATGTTTTCCGTACATTAATGTTAAAACACATCACACACAGTCCATGCCACTTCCTAACCCTCTCACCTTATATAATCTGCCACTACTTCCCAGAATTAATAAAGAAAGGGAAGATTTACTGTAAGTTTTCACTTCTGCTTTGGAATACTTAGGTAACATTCCCTTCCAATGATCATTTTCTTGGCTATGGAATGGGAATCAGATTGGCATCCATTTCAGGAACACAACATATTCCTAAATGCTAATCAACAAGTACATATTTTCATGGAAGTCTTAAAAGAAATTTTAACGTAGAAGCTGATGTCAGGACTTTTCACTACCAGCTGCCGAAATACTTCCTTCTAAAGGAGCATGTAGCTAAGAAAACACTGTTATTTAGCACAGAATATTCCAGTTTGAGCTACTTAGTTCATAAGAAGGCAACTAGGGAACTTCTTTCCCAAAATGTATGTATTAAAGTAACAAAAGTACATTGGGCCCTGCTAGGATAGCAGTGCAATAACATTCTATGCTCTTCTTGGTGACAGAATTTGGAATTCCAACTGATAGTATTTTAGGGAAAAAAATGTTGGTGACTTCTCAGAAATCCATGTATTTCATGTGAATATTGATATGTAAAGATATGCAGACAAGAGCTGTGGAAGCCATGTTTGATGAGGAGGGAAAAATTATGAGAACAGGAGAAGCAAACTTGCAAGTTTTTTATTTCCTCTATTGGAATCTCAAGCTTTATTCCAGTTATGAGATTTCTCTATGTTTTTTTAAACATTTATATTTATATGCATTTAGCTCACACGAAAACATACTAGTGAAGGTACTGAGATCAAATAATATTGGGTTTTTCTTTGTGCTCTGTCTTAATTTCCTTATTAGCAATATGTCCTCAAAATATATATCCATTGAACACATCCACAGAAACACACACTACTATACTACCAAAATGTTAAGTACTATTTCAAAGGAACTTTGCGTGAATACACCATAACTGATGTGAGAACGCTTTCTCTTTAAAGATTATTTTATATGCTATCCACACGGCAATGATACAGCTAAGATAGCTTTCCAAATTCATGTGTTCATAAACACATCATATGAGCAAACATGGGCACAACATCTTCCAGGCTGCACCAGATTCTGTTTGTCCATTTGATTGTTCTTGGACCCAGGCTACGCTCTGCAGTCTTATGAAATGCTTTCTCCCTGTTTCTCATCCTCTATCAATGAATTGATATGTAATAATTTCTACAGATAGATTACAGAACCAGCTCACCACTTTTCATTAAATTCTACTGAGATTTCAATTTGGATCAGATCAAATATATGGATTACTTTATAAAATGTAAGCATTTCTAGTTTATAAAAGTATTTAGATGTAATAAAGAATTTTAAGGCCACAGTTATAAAATTATAATGCATTGCTGGTTAATCAAGTGCACATAAAATTTACATCTGTAAAAGTATTGTTCCAAGAAGCAATCTCGTTATTCAGCAATGCTGATATAAATTTGCCTCATTTGGTAAATATGATTAATCTTTGCTGCCATCTAAAATTACTTATTAAATACATAGTGTGGAAGGTGCACGAGTAAGGAGCCCAAGAACTTCAAGTTTCGATTTGTGTTTATTTGTATTGGGCTATCAGATAACATCGTAAAGTCTCTGTTCCTTACTTCTTTAAATATAATGGGAAAAAGATTAATTCTTAGGGAAATTAATTTATTTGCATTTCTTGACACTGGGTGAAATTCAATAAATAATGCTGAAATTAACATAAAATTCTTAAAGAATTATAGTAGACATTTGTCCTATTGAAAGAATAACTCCATTAACTTTGGCGTATAAACTCTCATCAAAACAAAAATCATGACTAAAAGTGAGATATTCTACAAATACCATAATTTTAAACAATAGTCTCAATCCCTGTTTTGGAATTTTGTGCCTGAGAGAGTTAGGTTAGATTAAGTCACTCTTTCTAGAACTGGCTCTTTCACTTTACAGATAATTCTGATCTTTTCATTTCTTCCTTTCTTTTTTTAAAAATTTATTTATTTTTTGGAGGAACTGAGGATTGAACTCAGACCCTTGTGCTTGCCAGGAAGCATGTACTCCACTCAGCCATCTCCCTGGCCCTGATCTTTTCATTTCTGAAGATGCTAAAATTTACAGGTGAGGGTGGGGGAAATAGCTCAGTAGTCTCAGCACCTGCCTGGTAAGCTCAAGGACCCAGGTTCGATCTCCAGTACAGCATATTGTGAGGGCCCTGGAACCCTGGGCATGCTGTGCTGGCAACCAAACTTGGCATGGTGATGCACACCTCTAATCTCAGTGCTAGGGAGATGAGACAGGAGGATCACTACACATCCAAGCTGCACAGTGAAAGCCTGTACCAAATACATAAATTTAAAAAAAGATTAAAAACATATAGGTGATGCAGAAATACTTGTCAAAATATGGTAAGATTTTTTTTGGATACTTCTGAATATTCCTGAAAAGATTTTTTTCATTCATAAGAATTGAAGTATATTGTAATTGATGCTATCACCATAAAATGAATATTCCCTGTGTATGGGGTTGTGCTGTCCTGCTTACCTTACAAACTCGCCCCTGTTATTCAGCTACTCACTGACAGTTGACTGCAACCAACAATGATGAGTCTAGCAGTGAAGCACCATGACGCACACACTATGCACTGTTCCATCCGGTGCCTACTGGGTAGCCCTTTAGCATCTACCCATGCAAATTGTGCATATCCATACAACTGTTTGTGGTTTCTTTTTCCTTCCTCTGTCTGGTTAAAATACTGATTGCTTTAGAAGTTGTTATCCCCAGTGCTAAAGATCCACTGCATTCTGTTAAGGCCTCAATCTTATTAATAATGTTTGTTTTTAGAGTTATATGTAAATGCCATGTTAAATTTTATTTTTTGTAATCTCTTTAATCAGAAACAAGGGAATTAACCAGCTGTTTGAAACTCATGTTAAGATGTAATTAAACATCTAATTGAATTCCTGTGCATATCAAATAGCAGACACTAAGTTTTGTACACAACACAAACCACATTCATTAGAATAATAAAAAAAATCTCCACCATATGACAAGGGATTTGGTCCAATATTCTGTCTACAATAACTTTCCTCAAAATAAATAAACAAATGCAATTCAACTGATTGGCATATAATTTACTATAGCAATAAATCATGCCAACTAAATTTCTTACTAAAATATATATTTTATGCTGACTATGAATGTCTTTTCATTTGTGCTGCCTTTCAAAAGAAATATCACTCATTTTGTAAATTGTATAAAATAGAACTATCATATATTTTGGTGCAGAATAGCCCCCAAATACTTCCCAATATTTCTAACATAAATAAATAGAATCATGCTTCTTTGCAAGTTATTCGTAAAAGACATGTAGCATAATTTTTTAAGCCTTCTAGATGAAATACATTGATGCATCCAGGATGATGTAATATGACTTTAGATCTTTTTCTATAAAATTATGTTTAGTATTTGCAATTTAAAATATTTTAAATGATGTATATCAAGTATATTTTTTAAAATATCTTTATAGCACTATTATCTTAACTTAATTGATATGATGTTTGAAAAAAAAATAAGGTTTATTTAAATGGCTTCCGATTCAGATAAACCTTTAAAAATCTTAAATCTGTGAACTTTATATTAGGATTCGCATAGTGGAAAGGTAGTAATCCTTTTCACTCAATAGCACATAGTGAACAATTTTTCATGCTTAAAGAGAAGATAAAAGCCTTCGTGGCACACATGCCCAATAGTGCGGTCAGGTTTTATTTCCTGCGCTTCTTCAGTGTAACAAATGTTGATTAATCACCATGTTGATTTTATAATGTGGACAATTGCCCAGAGGAATCCTGAAATGTTCCAAAGATTAATTTTACATGCAGCAATGAGTTGGACTTGAATCTAAACTTTAAAACTTACAATCACTCTTTTACTAATATAATTATATTCATAATTCCTTGGAGGTTACTATAATTCTAATACATGTGTCAACACGTTTTGATAAGTTACAGAGATACTGTATCTCAGGACCCTGAAATTTGGCATACAATATCAATGGCTTTTCAACATTTAGTATCATACAAGCACATGAGGTTATAAAGACAGAAAATTAAAAAAAAATCCTCTTATATTTTTTCCCATAAGATAATGGAACCAAGCAATCAATAATATTCTCCTATATTTCCATAAAATACTATTTAACTTTGGAGGGTTATATATGCTCACAGACAATTCATTTATAAATTTGCTCAAATATTGTCATGCAGGTTCAGGTGATGAAATAATTTTTCAGTTTTATAGACTTCATTCAAAGTGTTCAAAAGTGATTGTTTTCCAGGATTCTTTGTCAGCTTCTCTGAGTACATAATCTCTATTTTTAGTATCAGCTTTAAATCTGGAAGATAGTACACAGGCACAGAGCATAAAATTTAGAATTTCTATGGAATATCACAACTCTACCTCTTCTAGTCTTTCCTTAGCTTAGTTTCTGGCCTTTCCTGATTGGTCCTGCTTTGGGGAAATGTGGACTTCGGGGGCTGAGAACCAGCAGTGAGGACCACATGCTGATGGATGGTGAACTCCTGGTCTCAATAGCTTTGCTACCTTCCATGCAGCCCTTAAGTGTATCATCTGCAACAGCGCATTACAAACACTTTGGGTATGTAGTTCTTATTCTAAGTACAATTATAATTTTGTTTACCTTGGAATTTTTTTTTCTCTGTATTTTAAGGAAGGATCTACGGGGTGTTCAGGGTCTCACTAGTAGATCAGACTCGTGGGGTTCCCCTTTTTACAGCCTCCCAAGTTCTGAGATTACAGACACACGCCACTATGTGTGGTGTCAATTGCCATCTGAGCACGTTAGGCCTGGGAATGAGCCCCTGGGCCCTGCGCCTGCTTGCAGGTACTTTAATCCACTGAGCTATTTGGCCTCCCCTCCTGGAATTGTTTACATCTATATCTCTCAGTCTGACTCAGCTCTTCATACTTGTAACTTAGTAATTGTGTGCCAGCTAAAATTAGGGTTTAATGTGCTGGTGTATGTTACACATGTCTTTATTATTAGAGAGTCAGAAAGATAGTTTGGAAAATAATAATTTATCATGAATCTATTAGCCGATAGCTACAATTGTCAACCCTCAATTTACCTCTCTACTACCCAGTAGACTACTACGCTCTTGTCATACAATCTGCTGTTTTATAAATAGCATATACATCTCAACCTTTCCTAATCTCTTTATCTGACATTCTTTTAAAATCTCAGCAATTCTTCTATTTTCAGCAGATACTTATACCCAATTTAATATTTATCTTCTTTGGGAAATGTGGCTTGAGAAAAAAAGTTCTGTCGTTAGTCCAACAACAACTTGCAGCTATTCCACTATCTTTTAAATTATAAGGGCCCACCAAATAGCTCAGCAGATGAAAGTTCCTGAAAGCAGGTGCAGGGGCTGGGGGTTTGATCCCTGGGCCTGCTGTGTTGGCATCACCCCCGGGGCGCCCTGAGATGGCAATTGAGACCTGGCGTGGTGGCGCAAGCCTGTAATCCCAGCTCCTGAGGGGCTGTAAACAGGTGGATCACTAGGAGTCTGATCTAGTAGTGAGACCCTGAACACCCTGTAGACCCTTCCCTAAAATTCAAAAGAAAACAAAAACAAAAACAAAAAAACCCCACAATTACACATTTTAGGCATAACATTATACCCTTGCTGGACAAAGCTTAATTAAAGCCATGAAGATTATCTTCAGTTTTTAATGTTTTTACATCTTTTCTATAACTCTTAGAGTTCAACGCTTTTCAGCAAATGTTACAGTCTGAAACATATATTTATTATATATTGCAAAGCAATATACATAAAGATTTTTCTACTATGTTTCTTCATTGGCCTTAATGGATGAAATGAAATTTGTAATGATTTATTTTCTAGTAAGAACCTTTATTATTTTTAACCTCATTATATTGACTGAAATAAAAATCTTAAAGCATTAATGTCAAAATGATTGTAAAAGTACATATGTAATAACATGAATATTTGACTTGTAATCAATGCTTATATTAGGAAATTTTCCTGAGTCTGGAAACTGTACCAATCACACTATCCACTTGTACCAATCATGTTAACCAATAGATATTCAATCATGTTACACTTCTTGGCTCATGGAACTATTGAAAATTTTGTTCTCTGTCACAGAAGCACCTTATTTCACCATTAATTTTGAAAGATAGTTTTTCAGGGTACATCAATCTGGGTTGGAAGGTGTTATCTATCAGGACCTGAAATAATTTACTCTAAGCTCTTCTTGACTTGAGAGTTTGTATGGAGAAGTCTGCAGTGATTGTGATAGGTTTTCCTTTATAAGTAATCTAGTTCTTTTCTCTACCAAATCTGAGTATTCTGTTTTTGTGCTAAATTTCTGGGATCTTGATTATTATGTGTCAAGTGTATGTGTATGTATCTTTGTCATAGTCAATTGGAGTTCTGTGTGCATCATTTATATTTATGTTAGATTCTGTTCCCATGTTGAGGAAATTTTCTGCTATTACATTTGCAGATAGTCTTTTCACGTCATTTGTGTTGACTCCCACTTCTTCACTGACACCTGTCAGCCTTGTATTATTTTCATTTGTGTTGTCTTACAGTGGTTGAATTGCTATATTCTGATCTCTTCTTATTCTTAATGGGTCTTTTCTTTTGATATCCTGTCCTCATGATCTAAAAGTCTATCTTCAGTTCTGTTCAAGCCTTTCTGCCAGCTGTCAATGGAATTTTTAATTTTCTGTTTATCCATTTCAATCCATTATACATGTTGTATTTCTTTCCTATATTGATGTTTCATGGTTTCCTTCATTTTCCTGTTTCCTCTCTTTTTTTAAATATATCTCTATTTTTGCTGAGTGTTACCTTTATAATTGTCATCATTTCTTTTACTTTAGTGATTGTTTATAATCTGATTTTCTTTATATGTTCACTGATTTGTTTCATTACTTTGGCTGCTATAATTTCAGGTATGTGTCTTTAGTTTTTCTCTATCCTGTTGCCTCCTGGAATTGTTGTGGGTGGGCTGGAGGTCTGAGATTTCATTCTGCTTCTGTGTTTTGTCATTTTCTATTTAAAAGTCTTTATTTTGTTTTCTGAGTTTACCCTTGTAAGTATTTATTTATTTATTTATTGTATTTATTACAGGATCTATAGGGCTTACAGGGTCTCACTACTTAGATTGGACTTGTAGTGATTCTCCTGCTTTTAGCCTCCCAAGCACTGGGATTACAGGAGCGAGACACCACGCCCAGTCTCAATTGCTGTCTTAGCATGCTTGGGATAGAAACCTGGCTGCTGCACTCTGCCTAAGCAGGTGCTTTAGTCTGTTGAGCTATGTGGCTGGGCTGACCCTTGTAAGTTTTTGTAGTATGCATCTATATGACAGGTATTAAATCCTATCTAGGAAAAGTCTTCTTCAGTAATGTCTTCTGTGTCTAGAAGGTTCTTGTTTTAAGTTAGTTCTAAGATTCTATCTTCTTAGTTATTTAAGAGTGAGAAGTTGGTATCTGGCTCAGTGTCCTTTCATTTGGTGCTGGACTGTGGTGAGACTATGCCCAGTAACAGTATTGTTACAGAAGGAAGAACAGTGATTACAACAGCTATGACATCCTAGCTAAAGTAGTAAATTAGTAAAATTATCAATAACAATAGCATCAAACACAGTGTGGTCATCTACAAACTGTGCTATTAATTTTGTATGTTAAATTATAAGAGTAAAATCTACTATTGTGTTACAAAACCAACCAAAAATTGGGACACTGTATGGAAAGTGTTTCCTCTTTGTAGTGTGGCCTAGCCTTGCAGCGGGGAAATTTAAGAAGACTAGTATGTGCAGCAAAGGCTACCAAAAAGAAAATAAATGCAAGGCTGGAGGGCAAATGATGAGCACACAAACTCTATGGAACTAGAGTAGAAGGTCAAAGAGAAAAAATGAAGGAATAGGCAAGGGATGTCTGAATTTGGTCTCTGGATTTGAAGAATGAAATCAGTTTTTGGTGGTTGGAAATCTCCACAGTCATTCTGAAAAGAGAGGAGAATAAAAAAAAAAAAAAGAAAAGAAAAGAATGAAAAAAGAGGAAAAAGAATGAGAGAAAAGGGACAGCTCCTCCTCCTTTCATACCTTGTGTTTTGACCCCAAGCACAAGGCTGGTTCATACAACTTATCACCTGTTGGCTCCTGTTGTTATTGTTCCTAGGTCTTTTCCAGACTGCGAGTCCGGCCTAGCTATCCTGTGTGTCCTCGTCTGGACTCTGTGGTGTCACTGACATTCCCTCTGGTCTCTGGCCCTTTCTGAGCGGTTCACCCAGCTCTCAGAGGTGATGTTAGGAGGGGCTGCCCTGAAAACTTTTCAGTTTAAGTGAAGTGACAGGTTAGTTCAAATAATTATTGTAACCAATTTGTGCTCCTTGATTTTTTGACTGAAATTACAACTCCCTATGTTTCGACCCTGTGTTTACCTGTTCTTCTTCTCCAGTACAGACTTTTACCTTAGCGGGGTAAAAATGGAGAAACTTTTTGCATGATGCACAGGATTATGAGGATAAAAAAACCATATTTTTTCATAATTTCAAGATAAATATAGTGTTCTTTAGGGAAAATTAGGCTAGCGTTTCACACATGCTTATGCTGTCCTTTGTAATGAAACATTACTAAGTTTAATTTGAAATTCCACTAAAAAGCTATGTCGAAATTGTTCATTTATACTTGTGAATACGTGAACAATGTGTTTATGTTCTCCATATGAAATGTTTCATTACATATGATTTCAGTAAAATATCCATAAAACCCTTAAGATATAAATTTATATATTCCTTAAAAATTTATGAATGTTCTAAAAAATACCTTAACCAAAGTAATGATTATTTTTAGTGGTTGGGTTTCTAGGTTATCTTTCACTCTAATAGAATTAATAAGCACATTAATCAACTAGGTCATCAGTTATGCTTTTAAAAGATTTGTTCTTCAGTTAAATTAGATCATCCACTGGTGAGGAATAACATTTTTCCACAGCCATTGGGGCAACCTGAAAATATAATGATCTTTCATTTCCAAAAGAATGTCACTTGCAATTAATGAGATTTATTATTAAACTGTCTAAAATCACAGAATCTAATTTTCTGCTTCAATGTATGAGTCTGTGCCATTATGTTTGCTCAAAAATTTACATAATTTAAAAGTTTAAACTACTCCCATATTTTGAATATTTATTCTTTATCATGGAAAATGTATTGTGAGTTATTCATAATTTTTTCCAGATTACAATGTTGCAACAAAACATAGAAATGAAGTTTTTGAATACATTTAGTCATCAGAAATACATTACAGAAACTGATGCATTTTACATTTTAACCCAACTTTATCTTACTAGCATTAACAGAAGATTTCTCCAAGTTTCACTCACATCTTTAAATCATAACATATGTTCAGAAGTTTGTAGAGGATCCAAGTTGTAGAATAAATAAATTATTAATAACAATGTAGTTTTTTGAGTTTAAAATTAAAATATCTGCCAAAAGCATAAACAGAATGGCACATTTAATCTACTGAAAATATTCACTGTCCACATGTAATGAATGAGGTAATAGACATTTAACGCGTTGGAGTCTCTAGTCTTTCACCTATATAACTTGAGACAAGAGGCACATGTTGGTGTCGTTTTACAGCTCATTTTTCTCCCATTATTTTTTTTTAGTAGTAATAATAGTGTTAGAACCCACTAGAGGATTAAAGAGTGGAGCTTTATCAAAGTTTTATCTGCCAAACCATCAGCCTATATTGACCTTTAATGTATCAATATATTTATTTAAAGGAATTTCTAAACAGAACAAAATTTCACAGAAATGTCACATTTTATTATAGAGCATATTAATTCTTTTTTTAGACAGTACTCGGGATTGAACTCAGGACCTTGCACTTGCCAGGCAAGCACTTATTCTACTGAGCTAACTCCTCAGCTAGAGCATATTAATTCATAACAGACTGTGTATAGCACTAGTTTAAAAAATAGAGTTTAAACATGTGTTGATATTTGTTCAATTAAGACACCAATCACTATGTGTGTTTATACCATGTAGTGGACTGAAGTGTACATGGGGCGCTCTTGGGAAGGGATATGGTAATCACAAATGAAGAAGGGAGAGAAGTGTCTCCTTAGCTGCACTTTACCAAGTAGTTATAAACTGTAGGAAATGTTCAGAAACAATTTGGGAAATATTTTTCTAGGGGAAGTAAATGTGTACAATCTTTAAGAAATCATAAAGAGTAAGATTCTCCACATAGACCTTTTATAAGGCATTGACTTTAGTCTTGGAGATTGGCATTTCTCTTATTATGAATAATCTACAGTATTAGAACAGGCATACTCTTGCTTTCAAGTTGATTTGTGTTTCATGGCACAGGATTATTAAATTACCATGGGGAACCCCTGCCCTTCATCGCCTGCTAGAATAAAATTGGGAAGGAAGCAGTGCATCACCCTAGCGCCCAAGTGAATGGAAGCACGGAGCAAAGCCATTGATCTGACCTGTTAAATGGATTATCCCAGTTGCATATAAAATTTTCTCATATTTTTATGTTGTCACTAAATTGATTTATGATTAATGCTGGGTGAATAGTTCACAATAATAAATCCAAACTTAATCCATACGAAAGCATACATACATATTTTCTCCCCTACAGAAGCAAGCCCCCTTTATTAGCTGTGCTCAGATCTGACTTGTGAAATTCTTCAATCTAAACAACTTACAATTCAAAAAAAAAAGATCTCATCTAGTTTTTACTCTGTTCCTTGGGAGGCTCCCGTGAGATTTTCTAAATGCATTTGAGAAAATAGTCTCTAGGATTCAAAGTAGTCGTGTGTATGCAAATATATGGTGTACTTCAGAGTTTCATCAAATAGTCATTCCCTTTGCGTAATTCTCCCTTTTTTAAGCTGATGGAAGCAAGAAAGAGCAATAGTGTAGATGGAAAGAAAAAGAATCATGAGGAATGATTGCAGAAAGCATTGTAATTTCACACTATGAAAGTGATAGCCTAAGGTGTAAAGTACTTTTAAGAATTTTTAATATAGCATTCAAGCAGAATACCATATTCAAGCAGATCAAGTTTAATCAGTTTAAGATTAGAGTATAGTTACTATTAATATCTGAAAAATAAAACAAAGATTTCAACAATACTTTAAAATAGTTTAAATCTATTTAAAATCTTTTTGAAATGAAAACATATAAATATTTTTTCATTAGCTTCTTTTTCAGAACACTTTAACCAGATTTACACATTTCTAGAATATTTTCTATTTCTTGTTCTCATTTTAATTTATATATTGTTTTTCTTTTTATGTTTTTCTTAGATTATTTTCATCACCATGAAATTAAAATATCTATTGTAACAACTTAAATAATTCACATATTGGCTATAATTCCTGAGGTCCAGATGAATTTTAATAATTGTGTATAGATTAGTTTGTCTTCTACATTGATTTAAAGCAAATTAATTAGGCAAAGTTTTTGTTTTTTTTTTCGGAACCAGGGATTGAACTCAGGCCCTTGCACTTACCAGGCAAGTGGTTATTCCACTGACCTATCTCCCCGGCCCCCAAAGTTTTTATAATAACAAAATATTCTACTTTGAATGATGATGCAGCTAATAAAGCAAATAGAGCAATCAAAACAATCACAAAAATTTAGAATTTGTTGTGGAAATATTTTAAAATTCTA
>NDGM011189066.1:0-11991 GCA_002564305.1 Octomys mimax
TTAACCCTCTAGAAGAGAAGCTTATTATTATTACCCTACAACATAGGCAGTTGAGCTTAACCTATATCTATCTGAATATCAAACATCTTAGACATAACATAGAACAGGTATTTTCCATCACGTATTGATATGTTAAACTTTAAATCCCTACAGAATTTGAAGAAAAAAAATAAAAAATATTTTTAAAAATAGGAATCAACAATTACATATTTTATGCAGAAATTTAGAAATCTAACTATATACAGCATTGTAGCAGGACAGTCCTATGACTTTTTTCTTCTTGTCTCTTGTTTTCATTAATTTGCATTTTTTGAATGACAAGGAATGTTGAACCCTTTTCCTACATTTTTTGCCTTTGTACTTCTCCACAGATACTCGTAAGTGAAATAAATTAGGCACACATTTAAATATCACATTTTTCTTTCTGGTTTGAGAAAATGAAATTGTAAATAAAGACAAAATGTATAATAAATTTTGGTTAGTTGTACGAAAATACATCAAAAGAGAGGGAAACTAGGGAGAGGAGAGAGGGAACAAAAGAGAGAAATAAAAGGAAAAAATTGAAGCAAAACTTTTGGAAATAAAAAGAGGGTTTGAAGGGTGGAGTGGACTGGAGAAAAATAAACAATGTATATTATGTACAGGTATATATTTTCTATGGTGAATGTGATCATTATGTATATCTAAAATGTACTGGGGGCCAGCAAGATAGCTCAGCAGACTAAAGCACCTCCTTAAGCAAGCTTAGGCAAGTATAGGGACTGTGCTTCCATCCCCAGCATGGAATGGCATGCCATCCCTGTTCCCAGAGTGCCATGAGCAGGCCATAATCCAGACTTGATGGCGCATGCCTGTAACGCCAGCACTGGGGAGGCTGACAGCAGGATGATCACTATGATTTTGAGCTGTGTAGTGTGACCCTGCAACAACCAAATACATTAAAAATAAATAAATAAATACTAATAAAATTAACAAAAATAAATAGAAAATGTAGCATAGAATTTTCTTATTCTTGCATGATTGATAAATATTTTAGAGAATGTCAATTAGAAAACAGCCATGATTTGAATGATATACTTTTTAGTTCAAGAAGCTGCTGAATAGATGTTATTTTAACATGATATGTGGCATCTTAGATGACTGACACGATCTTTGATATGTTTGAAAGTGAGGATGACATCCATGTCTAAGTAGAATTACTAGTAATATTTCTGTAATATTAGGCTCATTTTGACATAAAGAATAGAATTTGTTGAGAAATTTTTGCTCTCTTTAGGATGACTAAAAAGGAAGAATGAAGCTGATAAAATTAAATCTTTGCATTACAAATGATGGAGATGAATCATTAAATTTAACTTTTGTATAAATCTACTATGCTTATAAAATTATACTGAGCATAGGCAATATTCCATATAAAATAATTCTATGTATAAATGAACATTTCATGTAAATTAGAAGTAAAAAGTATTGTATTTTTATTGAGACACAAATAAGATAAAGAAAGGATTCTTTCTTCAAAAGTCCCTAGTTCATTGGACTTAACTATGTTATATTGGAAAGGTTATGAAACCGTCACCAGCATATAATTCCAGACCTTTTACATCATCTCAAATGCAATCCATATCTCTTAGAAATCACTCTCAAATCTTTATCCCAATGTCCTCAAATGATCTTTAATCTACTTTCTGTCTCTGGATTTGCTGCTTCTGACATACCGTATAGATTGACTATACAATACATAACTGAATTCTTTCATGTATGACACTGTTTTCACAAGTCAATGTAACATGCACATTTGGAAATCTCCTACAAAAAAATCTATGCAATTATCATGGTAGTATCTTAGTATTTTGATTCTTATTGTTTTGTAGTAGATTTTGAAATTATATCAGTCCTCCAACCATTTTATTATTTTTCATGATTATTTGGCTTATGGAGGACTCTTGCATTGCAATATGAATTTACAATAATATTTCTTTTCTTGTATTTTTAGGGAAGGGTCTACAAATTGTTCAGGGTCTCACTAGTAGATGGGACTCATAGTGATCCGCCTGTTTACAACCTCCCAAGAGCTGGGATTACAAGTGTGCGACATCACACCCAGTCTCAATTGCCATCTCAGTGTGCCCCGGGGGAGGGGCCGGCACGGCAGGCCTGGAGATCCAACCCCCCAACACCCAACCTCCACCCCTGTACCGGCTTGCAGGTACTTTAATCCGCTGAGCTATTTGGCCGGCCCACAACTATTTGCGTTTTTCTTTGGTTGTTTGCTTGTTTGGCCAGCTCAGTCCTGCCCTGAGCAGGGGACAGGTGCAGCTTGTGGTGCAGGGCATGTAACCCTTGTCCCCTGCACCTGCCTAAGCTTGCTTAAGCAGGCACTTTAGAACACTGAGTTATCTTTCCAGCCCATTGTTTCATTTTTGAACAAATGAAAACTAAAATAGCAAAACAATTTGTTCTGAATATTTAGAGCATTGGAGAACTCATGTTTTTACATATTAATTTTTCCAGTAAAGGGATACAGGTTATATTTCCATTTGTTTAGGTATTTATTTATAGTTTTCAACAGTTACATTTTATAGTTTTATAATTTACTAGCCTTCTAGTTTAATTTGTTCCTAATAATTTATTAATTTTGTTATTGAAAACAGAGTAATTTTTCTAATTTTATCTGTATTGTTTATTTGTGTCCAACCACTATTTATTTATTTTATTTATTGTATATGTATTTAGTACAGGGTCTACAGAGTTTCACTATATAGGTTGGACTGGTAGTGACCCTCCTGTTTTTATCCTCCCCAGCGCTGGGATTACAGGCATGTTCCATCACGCCTGTTCTCTATGGCCTACAAAGCATTTTTGGCGGCAGGGGCAATGTGGCATAGAGTGCCAGGGATCGAATCTAGTCCCTGCACTTACCTGTGCAGGAGCTTAGTCCGCTGCGTTATCTCACTGGCCCTAATGTCTATGTTTTGTAGTTCCAAAACTTAAGCTTCCTCCGAAGCAATTTATTTTCAGGACTCTTTCATTTCCTGAAGAGAGATTTGTATTTTATTTTTGTTTTAGATTTCTACATTTTTCTCATGCATCTAATCTTTCTCCACAAATTCTTTTAATTCACTGAGTAACTTCTGCATGAACGTTTTTTGAAAGCTGGACTTTGATTGTGGTTTCTTGTCTCTATAACTTTAATTATGTCTTTTCTCCAATGAATATGGTTATTATTTAGCTGATTGTTGTTTACCGACTTCTTTGAACTACTTCTACAAGTCATTTGTTACACATCATATATGAACAGGGTAACGTGTTTTTGACTAAACTGAATGATTACCTGTCTAATGAAGAGAACTTTTCTACTACTGCGTTGAAACAGATAACTATAATTTCTTCCCTAAAAACTCTGTGTACATGGCAATGCATACTTTGGCAGTTCTGTCTTGTTTTTCATTATTCAGTTAGAAGGTAAGTGTTTTGCCAAATTCTTAGATTTTTGTTGGAATTTCACATAGCGTTGTGGGCTCACAGAACTTTATATAATTATACCCTTATACATATTCAGAAATATGAATGAACTTTTAAAAACTCTGGGTAGATATCTCATCTCCTGTTTTTCCTTTTAAAATATGTTCCTACATTTGAACCTGCCTATACCAGTGGAATGGCTTGCTGCACAGGGAACCTGCTCTTGTTTAGGTGATCGTGAACCAAAGACAAGAGGGGGGAGACAGGGAAAGCATAGTGTTACCATGATGCAACCACCTTCCAAACTCATAAGTCTTGTGGAGGCTCTTTGATATTTTGTATTCATAATTCATATCATCTTAGACAATTGAAATATTTGCACCTAATAAATAATTAAGCCCCCCCATTATGTGTCCTACACAGAGATTAACAACTACATTCCTACTTTTTCTATATATCATTTTGACTACTCTAAGACGTTAAATAAAGAAAATCATACAGTATATATCTTTGGGGTCCTGGCTCATCTGACTTAATAAAATGTCCTCAAAGTTCTTCCACATTTTATGATGTCAGGATTTCTTTTTGTTATAAAGCCAAATGATATTCTATTATGAATAATACTGTTATGAGCATGATTATACAGATAATTTTCAAGATCCTGTTTTCAGTTGTTTTAATTATTCAGTGAAAGGTAGTTTTTTAAAAGAATTATTTTTTATTTTTTAATTTTTAATGAAGTGCCACAGGGATATATCACCTTATATTTCTACCAATAGCTTTTTTCTGAGGTTTTATAGTAGCCATCTTAATGAGCATAAGGTAGCATTTCTACTAGTTTTGGCCTTTGATATGCAGATGTGTTTTAGTTTTCTTGAAGCCCAATTTGATTACCTTTTACTTGACTTTGGGCTTTTGGGGCTATATATAATTAATCACACAAAAAAACGAAATCAGGAAATCTCTGTCTTGTGCTTGCTTCTAGGAAATTTATAGTAGGAGGTCTTAAAATGAGGTCGTGGACAGAGTTTCTTTTAGCTTATAGTGTCATGAAGGATCCAGGTTTTTATTTTTTTGCATATGATTATAAAATTGATCTAGCACCACATTTGAAGAAGATAAGCATTTTCACATTCTTATCATCTTGGTCACCTTGCCAAATATCATTTGACCAAATAGATGAGTGTCTATTTTTATCTTTTCTTTCTGTTCTGTTGAGTTACATATTTATTGGTTTGGTTTTAGCACTGAGATAAAATACTTAATGTACCCAATTTAAAGAAGGAATGCTTTACTTTGGCTCATAGAGTAGAAGTTTCAGTTCATGGACAGCTTCCTCAAAGACTGAAACATCAGAAAAGAAAGACATATGGAGAAATACTGCTCACATCATGGCAAGTAGAAAGAGGCAAATGTTATCAGAGAAGAATCTATGGTTGAAATATTACCCGAAGGCTATGCTTCTATTTTTGACCTACATTCACCTAGAAGTGTGTTTTACTAATCCAGGCATCTCAAGTCAATCATGTAAATTATCAAGATTCTCCACCATAATATGTTTGAACTGCATTACAATATTGCCTTGATTACTATGGCTTTGTAGTAAATTATGAAATAGTATGTGTTAATCTTTCAACTTATTTTTTTAGACTGATGTGGCTGAGATCCCCTAAGACTCTATGAATTTCAGAGTAGTTTTTTTTTCCTAATTTTATAAAATTCACTGGAGTTTTCTTAGATATTACTTTGAATCCATATGTCTCTATGTTTTTGTAACATTATCTTTATTACATATTCTAATCCATAAAATGAGACATGATTTCATATATCTATGTTGTCCTTACTTGCGCATTTTTATATTTCTCATTATAGAAGTCATTCACATTTTTATGGTTAAATTCTAAGTGCTTTATTTGTTTTTATCTTATTGGGAATGGAAATGTTTTCTAAATTTTCTTTTTAGAAAGTTCACTTTTAACAAATTAAGATGACTTTGTGTCTAATTGATGTGCTCTTACTTTGAAGAATTTGTATATTAGATGCCACATTTTCTGCTGTCTTTGGATTTTCACATGTAAGATTATGTAATATATAGACATATTATCAGTGTATCTTTTACAATTTAAATAACTTTTATTGCTTTCTTTTTTAATATATTTAGTACAACAGGGTCTACAAGGTCTCACTACACAGATCAGACTGGTTGTGATCCTCCTGCTTTTCAGCCACCAAAGCACTAGGATTACAGCCACCATGCCCAGTCTCAATCACAGTTTCAGCATGCCCTGGGGGTGGGGCTAGCACAGCAGGCCGTGGGAATCAAACTCTATGCCCCAGAGTTTGCATAAGCAGGTGCTTTAACCCACTGAGCTATCTGGCTGGCCCTCTTTTTTGATATATTTGTAGATGTACAGTTTCATGCTGAATAGAAGTACAAAACCTAGGCAACATACCCTATTCTTGATTTCAAAAGAAAATCTTTAATATGGTATTCATTGTTTGCTTTTCATTTTAGAGTGATTTGTTCTAAGTATTTTATAATTTTTCTTATTATTTCTTATTTGAGTTATTGAAAGCTTAAGAGTTATCTCATTTTTCAAACTTTTGTGAATGTTCTAATTTTCCTTCTCAGGTATTTCCATGTATTGCTTTTAACAAATTTGAGAAATTTTCAGGCGTTATTACTTCAACTATTCTCTATATCCCTTTCTCTGTTGATTTTAGTTATACCATGTGCATAAGATGTGAAAAACTATGTGGAAAATTGTATATATTTAAAACATTATCTCAATAAAACATTTATTCTCCTCCTATTTCCCTTTCCTTCAAAGACAATTATTCCAGAGTTCTAGCCATTTTCTGATACATTTCAGGAAATCTTTCATGAGTGTCTTTAGCTAAGCTTTCATGGCTCCATAGATGTTCTGAATTGAGTCAACATGTCTACTTCCTTGGATGATCACTGTGACTTCAGAGAGGAGCCAAAAGATACTGGTGCCAGATATAGTGAATTAGGTAGATGACAGTAAAGTGTAATGGTATTCAGAGACTTCTCTTCTGTTGGATTATACTCTGCAGCAGCATTCACCATGTTTTTTGTTGCAACTCATAAAGTCATTCACAAAAGAAGATGTCTAGAACTGTCTCAGAATATAGTAGCGATGTTATCAGGATGCTCAAAGCAAAAAGAGTATTCTGAAGGGTATTAATGCTGGTGTGTCTTTTAGTGTATTTTTAACACAACACATATTTTGATAACCCTTTGCAGTTTTATTTACTTTATAGTGTCTTATAGGCTCAGTTTAGTCTTTTTCAGATTTTTTTCTGTTCCTCAGCCATGATAACTTTACTTTGTTATCTATAGGACTGGTGATCCTTGTTTCCACAAAACTGCCTTTGATGGACCTGGGAGATAGAGCATCAGCTTAAGTGCCTGCCTGGCAAGTGCAAAGTACTGATATCAGTGCAAATAAAAAAGCCTGCTTTTGACTCTCTTTAGTGAATTTTTTCATCTCAGTTATCACATTTTTAAATTGTAAAATTTATTCTTTGTTTAAGAAACTAATAAATTCATATATATATATAATTCATATATATATATATATATATATATATATATATACACACACATATATTTGAAACAGAGTCTCACTATGCAATTCAAGCTGGCCTTGAGCTCATTTTGTAACCCAGGCTGGTCTCAAACTTGCATGCATTGGGCCGGCCAGATAGCTCAGTGGACTAAAGCACCTGCTTTGGCAGAACATAATGGTGTTCAATCCCCGGCTTGCCATGCTCGCCCCCAACCCACCCACCCCCGAGCTCAATGAGTGAACAATTGAGACAGGGTGTACAGGCACGCGCCTGAAGTCCCAACCCTTTGGGACGCTGAAAACACTACGAGTCCGATCTATGTAGTGACATCCTGTACACCCTTTCCTAAATTCATAAAAATAAATAAAAAATGAATAAATGTTTTACTTTGGAGACCAGGGAGATGGCTCAGTAGAATAAGCACTTGCTTGGCAAGTGCAAGGGTCTGAGTTCAGTCCCCAGTTCCAAAAAAAAAAAAAAAAAAACTTGCACAGATCCCCCTGCTTTAGCCTCCTGCTTGCTGAGATTACAATCATGTGCCACCATGCCTGGCTTTTCTTATATATTATACATTCATCTATATCTTTCTGTAATCTCTAACGATCTTCAAATCTGTTTTATACTCTTTAATTCCCTGGATCTTGCATTATATTTTTCTGTAGAGGCACTGTCTTACTTACTTTCTCTTTGTAGAAACAGAATACCAAACACCGAAACTGAATGCAGGAAAGATTTAGTTGGCTTTAAAGAAATTTTAATTTTTTGTTCTTATCTCTTATTTTCTTTTATTACCTTTTTAAAAAAATTGCATTAAGGAGAGTATAGTAATAATTGATACATTAGAAATGGTACACATTTAGAAGACCTAGATAATGGGTAATATTCAACAATGTGTACATCTTGCATAACTATATCTGTTAATCTTACCAACAGATTTGACAATAAAAATAGATAATATATCATTAACAGTTAATCAGATGTTCTTGTTTTAAAAATCTGTAACATATGTATTGTTATATGTTACCTTGTTTCTATCTTTGATTTTGTTTTTCTTGCTCTTGTTTTTACTCCTCAAAATAAAATAAAATTATAAAAAGTTTTGAGTACATTGTCCACCCCAATTTCATCCTTTCCATTACTACCCAAGTGTGACTGTCACAAGTAATTATTTTTTCATATTTTCTTTACCTTAATGAAAAAAATAACTAGTAGATAAATAAAGTGTACTATTACATGTGAAAAATTAATGATATCCCAATAAAACTATGCAAGAATATGTTAAAAAAAATTAATTGGTTCTGTTTGTAGGGGTTTCAGTCAATAGAGAGTAGGCATTAGGGTAGGGTGGCATGGCAGACAAGCATCTCAGAGGACAAACATTTCATGGTGGGCAGCAGGTAGCAAAGCAAACAAAGGCCCTTAATAGTTTCTTTCTGCTCCTTTGATGTTCTCTATGCTCCTGGGATTCAGGCAGTAGGAAATCATTTAGTGCACTTGCTGTGGGATTAAAGAGATAGGACAAACCAATGAAGAAAGAAATAGAGGACTTTATTTTAGATGTACATCAGCTCAGATGATAAAAAAGTAACTAAGCAAAGGCAAAAGGGCATATTTTAGCTTTTATACATTTGGTCAAGGGGGTTGGTGTTAGGCACGGAACTTGAGATCAAGTTGTGATAAATTTGTATCTCGGTAGCCCTGCTCAGACATAGTAGGATGGTACAGGAATAGATTATAAAATGTAGTTTACAGGGACAAAGATTACTGCTTCACACTGTTTTCATAATCACACACACTTTATGCCAACATCACACTCTCTTGATTCAGTTATTTCTCAATATGACCACCTGAGACTTCGGGGGTATACCTTAGACACAAACCATAATAGGCAGTTTCTATTGAATTAGTAAATTTTCCCATTGAATTTAGCACAGTTTTCTATTTTGTTGTATGCCTTGCTATTTGTTGCTGAAAACTGGCACATGATTCTGAGAGTGGGGTATTTCTCATAATCAAATTTTCTTCCTTTCTCAGGAAGAAAGGGGTTTCTGGAATTTTTTTCCTTTAAAATTCATTGCATGCTCTGTGTCTCCCAAAGATAAGTCTAAATTATAAGTTTAAATTTGATTTTATAGGGCTGGCCAAATAGCTCAGTGGATTAAAGTGTCTGAAAACAGGTGCAAGGGCTGGGACTTTGATGCCCAGGCCTGCCGGGCCTGCCCCACTCCAGGGGCATGCTGAAACAGCAATTGAGACTGGGCGTGGTGGTGTGCTCCTGTAATCCCAGCTCTTAGGAGGCTGTAAACAGGTGGATCACTATGACTGCAATCAGGTAGTGAGACCATGTAGAACCTGTAGACCCTTCCCTAAAACACAAAAACTATAAATAAATAAATAAATAAAGTGGTTTTTGAATGTCTTAGTCATTAATGAGGGACTACAAAAAAAACAGAGAATAAAAGCAGATGAAAATTGGCAAAAAATGGACAAATTTTTCCAACCTTTCGAAGTGTCTTGAAATTACACCCCTGGAATGAGGTGGATTGAAACACTAGGAATGAGTCCAAGAACAGTGTTTTTCTACCTCCTTGTCTATGCCTTGAGATCAGAATCATCTGAGTAATGATACTATTTCATTAGCAATTTAAAAGTTTTTTATTATACTCTTTTTTCTTAGTTGTAAAACTTACAGCCCTGTATTAAATAAAACTGATAAGAACACATCATTTGTAGGAAAATGTCCTTTTCCCAGTTGTGCTTCCCCCAAAATATATATTCTGTTTTCTCCAGGAGCAGAGCTGCCTGTCACAGAACTAAAAGTGGGATGTGATATGTATCACATTGTTAAGACCTGAATTTAACTGTTTTCTATGGTCCATGACTTCTTGCTAGACTTAGCAAATTTTTAATGGACATCAGATACATCAAAGAGGTTCCACCAGTGCAATTTATATGCACTGGAGCATATTCCTGGTGATGTTACTTTTTTCATCTTACGAGAAATGTTCCGTTTATAATTGGTTTTGCCAATATCCCCATATATCTCCAAATCAGGTCAAATAAAATAGTATTTTAAATGTAGTCCTCTATAAAACTGAAAATAAACAATGTCAGTTTTTTTGGAAAAAATCTCTGAAAGACCTCCACTCCTCTTTTCCTTGTAGTGACACAAATGCTGAGACCTTGTACAGTTATTATTGTCTATTGTTTCTTACATATACTTACAATTTCTGTGGGTTAGTACAGCAAAGTAAGATGCTACAGGCTTTGATATTATTGCTGACTTTAGTTAGGATTAAAAAAAACCTCTCAATTGGATTGTAGCAAAATCCTGAACAATTTCCATATTTCTGTAACAGCCTTTTAGAAAAAACGTTATCTCATACTATATTTTCTCTATGGAAGAAGGTGCTTAGAAGGCTTTTACTCTGTATTACAGGTGTCATTACTCTAAGGTGGCTTTCACACCACAGTTGTATCTCATTATATTTTTACAATAAGCGCAATCCCAGTTATAGATTCTATTTTGTTATTTCATGAACATATATTTTATACTACTAAGAAAAATGGCCAAAATTTTTCAAGGACCGAGTTTGTTCAATGGAAAAACTTTCAGAACATAAATATCTCTGCATTTTACTTGAGCAGTGACCATATTCAGACCCTAGTTATGTCAAAATCAATATGTAAAATTGCTGATTATTTAGTTTTTGAAATTGCTTTATTTGAATACACTAACAGTTGGGTAACATTTTACTTATTGTTATCATTAAATACATCAAATATATTCCCATGATATTTTCTCCACAAAAAATTTAATCCTTATTTTTGAGTAAGAATTGCACCCTGGTAAAATAATTGCTAAGACTGGGCTGAGGAGACAGCTCACCAGCTTAAGTGCCTGCCTAGCAAGTGCAAGGTCCTGAGTTCAAATCCCTGGTTTGAAAAAAAAAAGAATTGCTAAGATCACTAGCAGAGCAAATTTATACACTAATCACAATATTAATTAATAAAATAGAAGAAATTCCCATATCAACATAGAAAATGATAACTTACAATCACATTTTTAACATATCTGATACTTTGAATTAACCATCAGAGTTAAAAATAGAATAACTGAATGCTTTCCCATATAGTTATTCGTCCATAGAAAGTAATATATCAGTTAACATCACATGATTTAAATAAGCATTTTAACCTATTTATGTGTGCATGGCTTATACAAAGTTTGCTTTTTTAATTTCTGTTAAATATTGCTCAGAGGAATTAGTGATGAGTATGTTAATATGGCAATCAAACAACATTTTAAAGTAAAATAAACTTGATTTAGAGTTAGTTTTTACTTCTAACACTATCATTTACCTCTTATAGTACTTCACATTATATGAATATAGGTGAAAAGTTTTCATAATGTTTATTTATAAGCTTAAATATTTATATTTAAAACTCATGGTTTTAAATTACCAGAGCTTTTTCATGAAAGGAATAATGTATTTTATCTGTTAAAATATAATCCACATGGGGGCAAGGGAGATGGCTCAGTAGAATAAGCGCTTCCCTGGCAAGTTCAAGGGTCTGAGTTCAATCCCCAGTTCAACAAAACAAAGAAAAACAAAAAGAAAAAGAATAAAATATAATCCACATTTTTTCAGCCTGTCCCTATCAATCAATACTTATATTGTGACATATCTTTCTAGGCAGTCCTTTATGTATGCCATAAATCTTACAGTATCCTGAAGAAACCACTTGCATTCCTAAGCATTCTCATAAAAGTGTGCAATAATTTTACTCTTTCACATCCAGAATATTTTAAGGTTAACATTCTTTTTAATGTTCTTAGACTTTTTTTATTCATTTTGTTGAAAAACAAATATCAATGAAGGGGCTGGTGAGATGGCTCAGTGGTCTAAAGCACCTACTTAGAACAAGCTTAGC
>NDGM011189077.1:0-10592 GCA_002564305.1 Octomys mimax
TATTAATTATTGAAACTGTCCTACTACTCAGTTTTGAAACTGTCTCATTGCTATTTGTTTCTCTATGAAATTAATTTAAAAACCCCATTGGCTGCAGCTGTATCCCAATAAATCTATACTTACACAAAAAGATAGTTGGCCCCAGGAATGGACTTAGACTGTGGGCAGATTTATTCCCCAAGTGTCAGTTTGCAGAAAAGTGGTTTAGGAAGTAATGCTGTATAAATTTGTTGCTGTCCTTAGAGAATCAAATTAACGCATATCACATGATCTGTGATTTATATCCCAGCACCTGAGAACACAGTAAGCAAAACAGAAAAATGTCTGGGGGGATGGTTTCCATCTCAGAGACCTGTGGAAGCTGCTGTTCTGGGTGTGTAATTCAACAGCGTTAATAGGAGAACAGATGTTCAGACCTGGAGCTGTTGCTCTGTGCCTGCCTGTCAGATGTGGTGCTGATCTGGGTTCTTTTCAGTGCACCCACCTAGACATTGTCCTTTGGCCTGCGACATGGGTTCTGAAAAATCAGAAGATACGTTAAGATCAGGAGGAGGCAGTTTTGTTTTGTATGCAAGAAAAATGAATTGCAGATTAGTGTGGAAAGAAATCATTCTAGTTATTTACATTTAGGAGACATTTGAAGTTCCATTTAGAAGGGGGCATTTCTGTTCCTCCTCTCGCTGAGCTCCAAACACATGTACTTAGCACTTTCTCTGAATTTTGTCTGAGAAGAGACCTGGCTATGAATCTTTTATTGTCTATTTGTCTGTTACAAGTTTTCTGGTCCCTTTCCTGGACCTAAATTGAGAGCACTGTTGTCAGGCCCAGGTTGTCTGAAAGTTGTTCTGCTAACACTTTGTCTAAATTTTCAACTCTTTTAAGGAAGCCTTTCTCCAAGGGTTCACAAAGTAACATTTCATTAAAAAAAAATTCATTGCTCAGAAAACAGAATGTTTTAGGTCAATCCTGAATCCCTTTCTCACATCTCTCCATTGGTGTGCCAGGCACAATAACCAGGGTTGTGGAAGCACCTTTAAAAGAAGAAATGACACAGCTGCCTGCACTGCTGGACTAAATTTCTCACTTCTTTGGTGAGCTGAACATTCTGTCTCTCCAAGGTCATATAGAAGGAGCTGGAGCAAATTTATACCTTTTGTCACTAATTTATTAGTCATCAGTGAGAATCTGCTGGCTTTTATTTGACATACGTGTGAGGATGAGTGCACTTTCCTATTATGTTTATGGGGAAAAGCAGAAGGGGCGCAGGGTGCAACGAGGGGCCTGAGTTTGCTTAGGGGCTGTTTGTTTATTGAAGGGAGGAAGGGGCCACCTGCTGAGGGCCTGGCTGCCGGCTCCAGGTAGGAGTCTGTCAGGTGTCCAGTGTTGGAGGGAGCAGGTAGCCCAGAGGAGCGGGAGCCCAGTTCTCTCAGGGAAACTCATTCTCTTTTCCCCTGCTCACAGCACCACACATGCAGTACACAAGGATCTTGAGGCCAACTGGAGAACTGTGCCTCACTCTTCCTAAGCTCCAGACCCAGCAGACACTCAGATTGTTCTGATAGAAGGTGTGGGACATCACATGCGCAGTTTGTCAGTGTGTGTCTTTTGTCTTCTATCCATTATGACAGGTGAAGTAAAAATTAAATATCAGCCATTCATTGAAACAATAGAAAACACATCATTTTAATTACCATCATGATTTCTTCTCTACTGTTACCTTAGAGGGGGAAATCTGTGTGGTTCTGAATGTATGTAGTGCGTTCTATGAACAGTGGTCAGATTTTTAATATAATTTCTTTGGATGAGGTATCAGCCTATGACTCTACATAAGAGATGACCTAGAAAATTATAGTTAATGTTTAAATTTAAAAATAATTTCATCCAAGGACCATTACATTAATCCCTTTAAAGTCATCCTTACATTGAACACACTTGTTCCGTCACTTGTGGCACTTTCTGAAGCAGTTCAAGAAGTCCTCTTTCTTCATTGTTCTAGTTGTGCTGTGGTGGCTGCCTTGGTGTCCTGAATCACTTTGACTTGGGGCAGAACCATAAGTTCTGCTGAATAAGATGGATGAGGACGCATCTTTTTTTTCTTTTTTTAAAACAAGATTTCCTTTTAATTGAATGATACTCAGCAGCAGCCTTCACTGTAGTTTTTACTACACTGGAACACATTCTATAAAGGAGATTTCCACACTGGCAAGATCAGTGAACATATTTTAAAGGAGATTAGTGGCAATGTAATTAATGGTGATCTTTCACTGTAATCACTTTTAGTTGAAACATTCACTATGTATTTTGGTTGCATCTCATATGTTGACTCATTTAATTCTCCAAGAGATTTTCTGTGGTAGATACTATTATGATGTCAGTGTAGCTGATCAGAATACGGAGACAGAGACCTGAACTGACTTTCAGCTGGCTTTATCCTGACTCCTGAGTGGTGGAACCCTGGCTCGAATTCTGGTGGTCAGATTCCAAGGCTGGCCCTTGTATGTCTGTAGAGGTTGGGAAGTCTGCAGCTGGCTAATCTATCTAGGGTGCTTTAGGAGGTTCTAATACTGCTGGGGAAACCAACAACGGGAATTAAGTCTTGCTATGGAAGAACATGTTGCTGCTGGATTGAAGAACCATTGCCAGAATGTTGTTGGCAATCAAAAACGGAAAGGTGACACTAGGAAGGATGAAGTCCCTTCTTCATGGGCAGACTCACCCCCTCCTTCTCTTGCACCCATATGCACAGAGTCCAATAGGGAACAGCTGGCTAGATGGAGATATGGTTTCAGGGTCTCAGCTCTAGTGCCACTGAGCTTAATTTTCAGATACAAAGATCTGTTCAAGATTTAGGGAAAAATATTATTGAAGAATATATCATTTTGCTGCCCCTGTATGTGTGAAATCCTTCCTGATTTTTTAGGAGTATGATCTTCCTTATTGAGTTACATATTCTCTCAAACAGAGCCTGACTTAGAGTGTTTTCAAGGCCAGGCCAAGTCTTGGGTACAGCATAGGTGAACAATAAATAGGTGCTGCAGAAGTGCTATAAAAAGTGTTCCAGGACAGAGTAAAATTGTAAGTTTAACATCTGTTCACAGGTCAGTTGAACAAATAAGGCGAACAAATGAGTACCTTATTCAGGATGAGGACTTGTTATATTCCTGGGAATGCCTGAGAGAGCTCCAATGTTTGCAGAAAAGTTTTACAAAGACTGAGAGAATATCCACTCCTTCTCCCTTGGTGAGATAATCATTAATTAAGGAAATGGAGGCATCGATCCGGCTCTGTGAGGCAACACTGCAGCAGCAGAGCTGTGGCTGTGAAAAGCAGGTTGACGTTTTCATTCACATTTCAGGGATGCTTCTCAGTTAGATGGCAGCATTTCTGATCCCCCGTGTCACCTGTCAGAGGATAATGGATGCCACTGGTGGGATTAACATTGATCGACTGGCCATTCTTCCATTTTACTAATGTGATCAGAGTCAGGTTTGTGGCGCTAAGTTGAACAGGATTAGGTAATGCATCATAAGTCTGAACAGAAACAACAAAGGGGAGCAAGGGAAAGTAAAAGAATGTAAGTCCATGAGCTTGAAACAAACAAGAAAAAGAATCTGCATTTCTCTCATTGTGATTCTCTTTTTAGACTCATAGACCAAAAATGTGACTTTGTACAATGGAGAGAGTTGGAAGTGAGGTCATGCTTTCTAAGTAGTATAAACACTTGCCACAGTCCTCTGGTAGTGAAGTGATCTATGAGTTTCTTCACTCTTCTTAATATAATGGTCAAAAAGTTTTATATGCAATATAGGTTAAATGTGTGTTATATCTTCAAATGTGACTTCAGGTGTAGTAGTATTTTTTTTTCCTGTTTTATTGTTGTGGTTAATTGTTACTGATTCCTTAACAGGTAATGAGGTAGGAATTGTTTCCTTCTAGTTCCACCAATTATATAGCATGTTTTAAGCTACTTATCCATCCATCCACCCACTCATCCATCCATTGATTGATCCATCCATCCGTCTACCTATCCATCCATCTACCCATCCATCCATCTATACATCCATCCATCCATCTATCCATCCATCCACCCACGCACCCATCCATCCATCCATCCACCCATGCATCCATCCATCCATCCATCCATCCATCCATCCACCCACCCACCCACCCATCCATCCACCTGTCTTTAGGACTTATAGAATTACCAAATATGCTGTAAAAGAACATTTCCTTTCTTGATGTCTATTTTCTAAGTTTATAAGTAAATGGTACAAATATTACTGTTTCAACTTAGAATTCTGTATGATTTAACTAGAAATATCTTGTATTTCATTCCAGTTTTCCTTAAGTCTTACCACATAGGCTGGACAAGCAACTTAAATGTCCTAAACTTCAGATTACATCTCAAATCAAGATTTCACCTCTCACCTCACAGTGTGGTCCTGAGACTTAAATGTGAGAGTGGTCAGGAAGCTCCTCGTGCTGCGACCGGCATGCATCATGTCGCCCCTCTCTGGCTTTTAATGTGTTCCTTGTTTCCCACTATGCTAGTAAAGAGATGACACCATATCTGTTCCTTGGGAAAGAGGTATCTGCAACTCACTCTAATTTACTCAAAATGAAATATATGAGAAAGCTAAAGGGAGACTGTGGAATAGATAGAAAAGATGGAAGGAGTTATGTAGGGAGCCTGGGACCAGAGAAGATCCTATTGGCCAGGACAAGAAGGAAAGACTGATCTCATACTAGGGATGGTTGGATGGATAATCCTAACTACATTAGTCCTGTTTTTTGTTTTGTTTTGTAATTTTTATTAGTTGAGCTTTTTTTGTTTGTTTTTGGTGCATTGCCTGTGGACACAGGTTTTTCAACATTCAAAGTTGAAAGAAGGGATATCTGGCTGTTTAGGTTACCTCACATGGTTATCTTGAAAGGAGAGCCCTTTTCCCTGAGAATTTGTGGTAGGAAGAGGGTTCTGGATTTACCGTTCTCCTGCAGTATATGTACTGGTGCATGATTGTCATGCTATATCCCATAAGGAGTTCCAGATGCCAATAGGAAGAGGAACGGGATGCTGAAAAGTCAAAACTAGCCAATGTCAATCCTACTGAACACATGAATGCTCACATTATCCCTGTATGCTTTCACAGATGCTGACTCCAACAGTCCTCCTCAGTCCTTATCTTTGTAAAACCTTAAAGGGTCTAGATACATTCTCGTTTGTTCTTGTAGGACAGTCCTTTTCATCTCTAAGGATATTTTAATGGCTTGCCCCTGGGCCTTCTTCAAGTCTTGTTACATTGAGCTATGGCAAACAAAGCTTCATAGTTTTGTGTGCTTCCACAGTGTGGCTGGTTTCATGCTGCATTTCACCATTAATGGCACTCATTGGAAAAATAAGTTTCCTTGCTAGATCATCTGGACATCCTGCAATGCAAGCTTCTCTGGTATTGGAAGCGGAGGGTGCACGCAGTGGGGGTATTGGGCCCCATGTAGGGGATGGAAGAGATAACCAAAGGTCTGCATTTCCACGCATCCCTAATCTGCTCTCTGCAGGTGGAACTCTTTGGTTTTGGGTTTCAATCCAGGTAGACTTGCTTTCCAAATGTGTGGCCTTTGCTATTGCATGCATCTTGCCAAATCTGTTTTGTCATTGATGAAATAGGAATGAATGATAATGTGTAGCTTGACAGCATGACGTGTCATTCATATACTTATAGTTTTTAAGGTATTGGCCAGATATCTGGCACATGGTAGGAGCAGAATGTAAACATCCCATTGTTCCTACCAAAGAGATGAGGGAAAAAATTGAGTTTGCTGGACCTTGATAGGGTGAGTGGAGGGAAAGGTCTGCAGAGGAGGTGAGCCTGGAGCGGATTGTGAGGGGAGAAAGGCAAATGGCTTCAAGGAGGAAAGGTGAGCAGATGAGTGGAAAAGAGAAAAGACAGTTGGGAACCAGAAGTCAGGAGAATAGAACTGTTTTCCTCCTGGTTGTGAGAGTAGCTCATAAAGAAAGATGGGAGATGGCAATAGGGCAACTGCTGAGCACACTGGGATTGATTGGGGTGTGACTGAGCTCGGGCAGCATAAAACCCATGTAACAGGAAGGTAAATTAATCTGTGATAGCCTCAAAGGGTAGATGGGCTGGACTACTGAGCTATGAATGCTTCCCTTTCACATTTTTGTCAGTTCATTACAAATTTCACATTGCACCTCTAGTCAAGGGTGGTGACTCTCATCTTGGTTTGTCTCTTTTCCTGTTGTCTGTGTTTGCATTACCCCCATAGTGTGGGCCATTTTATTCAAAGAATCCTAGAATGTACAAGATAGGCTCTGCTGATCCATCCAATTTTCAGATGAAAAACCTTGAAGCCCTGAAGTGCCAAAAACTGCAGTCTTTGGAAAGCATCACATGGTTAAAATCCAAGAAGGATTTTAGGTAGATGTCTTGCACTTTAGTAGGTGTCTTAACTTGGATCTCTTGCCTGACCTTTGGGATAGCACTTTCCTGTCTGTAATAGGATGACCACATAGCCCTCAAAAGGTGGCTGTAAGCTTCAGCTAGGGAGACTCCAGGACAGACGGGCTCAGGAAGTATTAGCTCCCTTCCCCTACCTTTAATAGCTAGTCAGTGTCCTGGAAGCAAAGTAAAGGGGTGCCACCTCTTAGGCAAGGAATACTGAGGGGAAACGTGTAATCACAGAGCGAATCAGAGACTAAATGGCCATGTGTTTTGACTCTACTTTCCTCCCATCAGTGTCATTTTAGGGAAAAAGATGATTAGCAATCTCCTTCTCTGTGCCTGGGGCTGAGACATTTCTCGTGATCCTGGTTGAAATGTCAGCTAACATTTGAGGGCTGAGACAGGTATCTGTCATTTCCATTAGGCATAATTGCACCCCGCCCTTCACGCACCACTCCACAGATGTGCGTGGCTGCCATAGCTGATTTTTTTTTTTCGCATTGGCACATTTCTTTCTAGCTTGGATATATAAAACGTTCACATGGCTTTATAGTCTTTGTCTCTCACTTTTTGCTTCTTCTGGAAATCTTGAAATATGTAATCCAGAAAGGCTGCAAAAAGCTGTAATCCAGAAGAGAAGGAATTACTGAACTGGAGTTTTCTGTGTAATTACATTTTTAAAAGGAGATGTCATTTTAACTAGAAAGAGTCAGAAGTAAAAGGATGATGTACTGCAAGGCTCAGTGGACAGAGAACAGATATGCAGAGTAGAGAAACACCTCAGGCTTCACAACCTCAGCCACCTGAGTGGGAGTGTTTCTAGAGACCTTTTCAAGATAGACTTTTTGTGACACCACAGGCATATCTCTTTAACAATTTCAATAATTTTCAAGCTAATACAAACATAGAATTTAGAGTATAATGTAACAAATCTTGTATACACCATGGAATCTTAGGAGCTTTGACATGGAACCTTTCTTCAGGAAAAGATTTTCATAGCACCGAAATCCCTCCAAATCTTTCTTAAATATCATTCCTTTGTTCTTTCCTTTGAAATAATGATTTTGCAGCTCAACTCTTCTTCTTATTTTCATATATATCATGTCTATTATTGCACACACACATCTGTAAACAATGTTAGTTTTTTGAAATATTTTGATTTTTGTAAAAGTGATGTCATACTGTATATATTCAACTGCCAGTTGCTTTTGTCCCTGAATTTTTTTTATATTTATCCATGCTCATATATGTAGCTCCACCTTATTCATTTTGATTATCTAATGGCTACCCTTTGGAAGAATAATGCAGAACTCACCTATGCTTTCTCCTTTTGACTAGTTTTTATAATTACAAGTAATGCTGGAATTAATGTTCTGGTGTACGTCTCCATCCGCTATGTGTATCTTTTAAGTGGCTGTCATGTTGTCAGAATGCTACTAAAACTTGCAGCACCATGTTCCCAGTGGCTTATCCTGGATTTATTTACTTTGAAATTTCTTATTAGCCTCGGAATCCTATAGTTACCATATTTGTTCATGTGATGCACATTGTGCATTCCTTTTGGCAATGCACAGCACTAAAAATAATGATCAAGGCTGGCGAAGTAGCTCAGTGGAACCCTGGGCAAGGGGGCATTGGGGCACACACCTGTAATCCCAGCACTGGTGAGAACAACACAGGAGGAGGATCACTGTGAATCTGAGCATATAGTGAGACCCTGTACCAAATAAATTGATAGATAGATAAATAATTAAAAATAAAAACATTTTTAAAAATGAAAATAATGATCAGAAGACACATAACCACCTCTCACAAATCTCAACAAATCATAGACAAGTCATGAACATATTAATTATTGCGTGTAATACTACAAATGTGTGTTCAGTTAGTTGGCCCATAGTAATTTGCCTGTATCGTTTTCATGAGTTCAATAGATACAACAGTTTCATCCAGACATAAGTTTCTTTGGCTTTAAGAAAGAATTTAAGTTAGGAAATATTGTTGCAGTCACAGCCAGTAACACAAAGAAACTTTAGATACCAAAGCAGGTTCTGGTGTCTCCTTATAGTTGTGGCACTTCTTTGGGTTCTAAGCTCTAAGAAGGGACTCTACCTTGGATGACATCAGCACTGCAAAGCTGTAGGCTCCACTAAACTTTGGGTTGAAACTTGAAACTCTCCTAATAGATGGCGCGCTAACAGCACTGATCTGTGAAGCACATGAAGTTGTCCTACCTTTTAGCTGAAGCACTAATCTGATGTGACTTGTTGTTATAATTTAGCTTATATATGTCAAATGGACTCATATGATCATATATCAAAAAGGCGTGAAAAGCAGACAAAATATAGCATTTGAACTACCCTTTGACTACAGATATAGTGTGGGGCAGAAGGTAGCATTAGTTCCAATGATGGATTTTGAGCAGTAAGGTGTTTAAAAAAATAGTCTATGTTTATAGTATTTCCATTTCCTATTTGTGCAGTAATAAATATAGTTCTTTATTCCAAAACCCAGTGGTGTGTTGTTTCTTGTGACTGCAACCTTTGGTTATAATGTCTGTATATCAGCACAATGGTATTTACATAATTCAACTGAGAATTAAATGGAAGAACCCCTTCTGTGGTCAGGATGTATTTATTATACTTTCCTGAACACAAATGTTCAGTGTTTTAAAAGGTATACCAATTTTCAAAAAAAGTGGGATTGTTAAATCTAATCATACTATATGCTGATGATTAAATATTTTCCAAATATTTATCATGAATTTTAATTGAACACATGTGAATATGTAAATTTAGACTTGTCTTGCCTTTAAAGTATTCTTGTATTGAGATCAGTAGCACATCGTGTATGTGTGTGTGTGTGTGTGTGTGTGTGTGTGTTTGTGTGTGCATGTGTAATAAATAGTGAAAATTAGTCTATTATGATTGCTCATAACTATTTGCATTCCTAAGTGCCAGGTAATGCACACTCTGACATATATAGCTTTCATGTTTTTATTTCTGTGGACTCATGAACATAGTGAAGGGGTATGTTTTGTAGTGACAGAAGTTGCAAATTAGTTTCTCCTGTCAATTTTATAAAGTAGACTGATATTTAAGTGCTATACCAGAGTGTAGCAGAGCATTAAACAACAGAAAATCTAAGAAGGGGGCGTGGCCACACTTCTGGGTATAGACAGATTATCTTGTCACTTACATCAGATCAAGCATTTGAAATGTCTAAATTTCCTTTTAGGGAAAACTTATCACAAGATGCACTCATCCATCTTCCTACGTCAATGGAAGGGTGAGATGGGCATTTTGTGTCTTTGATAATTGAGGTTTCCCTAAGATTTCATTCAATGCTTTTAAACCATCTATCACTGAGAAGTAATAATTACTTAGAACACATACATGGTTAAGCAATTGTAATTCTAATGTACACCCTGATTGTTTATTTCATGCTATTTTTCTTTCTGTTAAACATGAAGTATATGACAAGTAATATGTCAAAATCCAAAAGGTTAGATTGGGTAGGTAAATTGGATGTTTTGGCTTTCTTTGATAGAGAAGACATCTATCACTGAGTTACATTCCCAGCCTGCCATGAGATGGTTTTGAATATTTCAAATTATTGATTTACCTTGCCTAAGAATAGGGTCCCTTTCCAAGAGATTGGGACAGATTAAAGAATTACAAATTTGAAAGGTTTTTTTTCTTTCCTCTTTTTGATGAGGTTAGCTAGAGGCTTATCAATTTTATTTAATCTTTCAAAGAACCAGATTTTTGATTAGTTAATTCTTTGAAATGTTTTCTTCATCTTGACTAAATTAATATTTGCTCTAATTTTTATAATTTCCTCTCATCTTTGGGCTTTGCGTTTGATTTACTCTTCCTTTTCTAGCCATTTGAGTTGCAGCATTAGGGTATTTATTTGTGTTCCTGTTCTGTTTTCCTAATGTGTGACTTGACAGCTATAAATTTCCCTTTAAGAACTGCTTTCATTGTATCCCATAAATTCCAATAAGTCATGCTTGAATTTTCATTGAATTGTAGATATTTTCTGCATCCTGTACTATGAATGACTACTACAAAGACAACAATATGCAATTTATTAATTATTGTAACTGTCCTACTAACCTGTTTT
>NDGM011189081.1:0-5000 GCA_002564305.1 Octomys mimax
TCTCTCTCTCTCTCTCTCTGTCTCTCTAAATAAATAAATAAATGTTAAAAAAAAAAAAAACTTTATTTAACAGAGGCAGAACTATTCCAAAATTGTGTGTAATGTTGAAATTGCTAATGTTTACAAAGAGTTATATGTGAGTAAGAATGAAGCTTTTCCTGAAAGAAGATCCCCATACTTGAGAAAAAGATGAATTTCTGAAATATTTCCTAGTAATTTGGGAGAAGAGACCCATACATGATGTATTGTTACTCAGGTGGAAAAGTCTAAAGGATGAATATCCTACGTGCACAGTGGTCACATAGGACCACTGTGTGGTTCTACAGGACACTCAGAAATGAGGCCAAACTGGATAAAGGAGATCAAATTGAATCTACAGGCTGACTAGTTTACTAATACAGATTCGCCTGATCCACTGCCTACAAATTCAAAATACCACTAACCACATCCAGCCATTGAACATAAGTTTTTGTCCTGTAATATCCCCACTTGGCCCTCACTTTCTCAGTGTCCCTGTTCAGTTGTTCATTCTAGATTGGTGATCCATTGGCACATAAGGTTAACCTCCTGACTGCCTTCCTCACACACATGCTCAACTGCCTGCACCGCCAACTGTGTTAAATGACCCTAACTTGTGCATTTTTATCCAAGTTTACTTTCTGATGGATCTGACTTTAAACTTATGGCAACAAATCCCCAATGTGTCCTCCACCCTTCCTACTAATCACTCTGTACTCTCCAGCCATTCATCCTCCTTTTTCTGGGATAGTTTTCTTCCTAATTCCAACCTATTCCATCACAGTTTAGTTTCCTGTGGCTGTAACAAATTCTTGCCACCAACATGGCTTAAAATGATCCACATTTATTTGTTAGGTCATGATTTTATATCTTCAAGAACTCAAGAATGGTATGATTGAACCCTCTGCTCAGGATCTTATTCAGACAATGCCAGGATGTTAACCAGAGCTATGGTTCAGTTCAGTGACTGAGAGCATCTTCCAAGCTCACTGGTGTCTGCAGAATTCATTTCCTTGGATCATTAGGATAGAGATTCCCATGTTAGTGCTGTCTGTGGCCAGAGACCACCCTTAGCCTCTAAAGGCTCCACTGTTCCCTATCCTGTGGCCACTCTGGGTGGTGGTTATGACATGACTTTTCTTTTTTTCTCCTCAGGTATACTTCTGATTGCAGATTCCGTAACCAAATTTGGAAAGTGGAAGGATATGCTTTTAGAGAGCTGATTACATTAAATAAGTTCCATTCAGGATAATTTCCTTCCACCATACAGTAAAATACAATCACAACAATGATATCGGCTCAGAGCAGAGGTTGCCGTACTCACATGTGTAAATAATATGGAGTATGTGACGTTGGGAGCCCCTTTCGAATTTTATCCTCTACATTCCTCTTTCTCACCCTCAGAAAACTTGAATTCTTGATGATTTGATTTTTTTTTCAGTACCAGGGATCAAACTTGGAACATTGAACTTGATTTATGGCACTGAGATACATCCCTGGCCCTAATGCTTAATTTACCAATTAAAAACTTTTTTGGAGAAACACTCTTGCTTGCAGCTCTATCAAACTAATCTCATCTAAAATCCTCTTGTACTTTGCTTTCAGCATTGTCTATGCATGAATTGCCTATTTTCCTAACAGCAACTACATCTTTTTTTCACTAGCTCTTATCTGATCCTACATACTCAAGATCTTTGCTATTATAATTATCCTCCTTCTCTCCAAGTTATCTGTTTTAATTTCCCTTTGTGCTATTAGTCACATATAAACAACCTATGATATCACAAAAAATGATCTCCCTTGCAATTATGAGGTCATTTCTCTATTGCCTTTTAGGATCAAAACCTTAGTACCTCTACGTGGTCATCTGACATTCTCTCCAGAACTTACCTAAATGAACCTTTTCTTCCCAATGCTCTTAATGAAGGGCATTAATGAACTCACTTTGCCAAGTGCAAAAATCAGTTCTTGGTCTTCAACTTACACTAAGCGGCATTTGTCACATCTGTTGACTTCCCTCTCCTTGAAATATTGCCATCTCCTGGGGACCTGGATGTCCTTTATCCTAGATTTCCTTAATGACACCCTCCTCAGTATCCTGGTAAGTGAAAGTTCCTTACCATCTGCATCCCTAAATGATAAAATACTCCAAGTGCTTCAATTATGAATTGCTACCATCATGATCCTTGAAAGTCATTCTCAAGATTGGTGTTACTTAGAGAATAGTGCAATGGTGGTGAACCTGTGCCAGGCCTGCCACAGATGTTTGTTATCAATGAAAGCCTTAAAAGTGTAAAGAGGGCTGGCCAAATAGCTTGGTGGATTAAAGTGCCTGCAAGCAGATGCAGGTGCCAGGGGTTCTATCCCAGGGCCTGCTGTGCTGGCCCCGCACCCAGGGCAAGCTGAGACAGCAATTGAGACTGGGCATGTTGGTGTATGCCTGTAATCCCAGCTCTTGGGAGGCTGTGAATAGTCATATCAGTACAAGTCCTATCTAGTAGTAAGCCCCTGAACACCCTGTAGACCCTTCTGTAAAATACAAAATAAATGAATAAATAAATAAATAAATGTGTAAAGAACAGGGCTGGGGAGACAGTGTGATAATCCAAGTGCTTGCGTAGCAAGTGCAAGGACTGGGGTTCTATCCCCAGTACCACTTGCTGTGCGGACCACCAGACCTGGCATGGTGGCTCACACCTGTAATCCCAATGCTGGGGAGGCTGAAAACAGCAGGATCACTATGAGTCTGAACTAAATAGTGAGGCCCTCTACCAAATAAATAAATAAAAAGACTAAAAAAGGAACTTAAAATAAAAATTTTAAAAGCATAAAGAACACATGAGAAATATATACAATCTTCTCATCAGACTCTTGCACCACCCACCATACTGCTCATCTCCCATTGGTGAAACCAAGTCGCAGATCTGAGCCCAGAGTCAGGATGGGGAGAACTCTACAAGACATGTGGCAAGGACTGCGGGTAGAGGGTGGGGGCAGACCTGAGATCTTTACTATGTCAGTCAATTTTATCAGAGCGCATTCTTCATGCCTCTTTTTTCTTTCTATCTATACCCCACCACTTAGTTGATCTATTATAATCCCATACTACAAATATCAATATAAATTTAAATCTCTACCCATGAACTATCATCTAACTTATCTAATACTTCCTTTGATAATTTTTCCCCTTGGGAGTCTGACGGAGATCTCATAAAGAATGTGCCTAGAACCAAACCCTTGACTTGTTTATATCAAACATCCACCCTACTTCATTGTTTTCTGTCTCTTTACAGTACATCACCTTTCACTACATTGCCCGGACATTGGAACCATTCTTGAATTTCCATCATACATGTGTATGTAAAGCAGCCTATCAACATGTAAATCCTTCTAGTTCCACTCTCAGAATGCACCCTTCATCTGAGCACCTCTCACCAGCCCCAGTCTAGCATGAGGCATAACCTGTTCCTCCTTCATCTCATCAGCCACTCCTCTTCTGCCACCTTCCTGCTTCTACTCTGCCCTTCCTATGGACTCCTTCTACCTACCAATTGACGTGATCCTTGGGTAACCTAAAACATGTTAGTTGATGAACTCTTCGGTGCACACTCAACAGGGAACTTTACAACCAAGACAAATGGCGAAGCCCCGAGAGCCTACCAAAAGTTACACAATCAAGTCTGGGACTGTTCCTCCAATGCTATGTCCAATCTTTACTCCCCTTACAAATTGTATTTCACCTACAATACACTTGTTGCTCTTCTAAATCAGTAAAAATAGGCTCCAACCTTATGCTTTGTGTAAGTCTACAATGAGATGATCTTTTCCACAACTTTGGTGGGGTTGCTTTTCATACATCACCACTGTAAAGAATCCTCCTTTGCCCATGACATGTACGTCAGATATCTCATTAGGTCATATCCGTTATTTTGCTTTCTATTTATCTATAGTAATAACTACTCTTTAATATGTTACTTATTTATGTGCTTAACATCTACAACCCATAATAAAGAACCCATAATGGAAATCACTTCTATTCCTTATGAATAGAACAGTACCTGATACATGGGAATACTTCAAAGATATTTTTGAATGTTGAATGTTAAATAATTTAGATAACAAAGCTAATAATCCTTTTCAATCTACAGGGCACCTCTAAAACCCTTCTAAATCCTCTTATTCATGCTATTGAACCTGTTGGTTGAACCAATAATATATAATGATTAAATATTACTTTCCAATAATAATATAATTAAGCTTTCTTCTGCTATAAATATTTTTGTATATTTTCCCATTATAAGTGTACAAGATTTTTTTCCAAAAATGAAATAGCTAGATTATATATAGAATATGTGAATGCTTAGTTTTGGGAAAACATCGAATTATTTTCCATGTGATCCACCAAGTAATAAATAGATAAAATTCATCTATGCATAGAAATGTTATTCAATGTGAGAATAATTGCACTAATTCAACAAAGCAGATGAGTCTTGGGAAAGTTACTTTAGGAAAACAAACATAAGCAAGCTTCCAATACCTAATTTTACACACATAATTTTACTATGTTCATACAGTTAATATGCAAAGCTAAATGATCCATTTTAGTAGTACATGTGATAAAATACTTATAAATATAAAATCCAAAGTAGTGTATAGCTGGGTAGACTGGAGTAGAGAAGAGAAAGAAGGAGTCTGAGTGGTTCATAGCTAATTTAAAAATACTGATCATGTTTACCAATTATGCCATGTTGTAGGATTATGAAATTTTATTTTATGCTTTTAGTTCATCAAATATAGTATCATATTTAAATATATACTTTCTTAGTAATCACGTATTATGCTTATTAATTTGCCATTAGTTTGCATAACCGATATACAAAAAATTAATAATGGAAAAAAAGGGAAATAGGAAATGTGAAGTCAGGAAAACTGGGAAGAAGAAGACTTCTTTGTTAAATAGCACTTCATTTTTCCATGTCAAA
>NDGM011189081.1:10000-13332 GCA_002564305.1 Octomys mimax
AATACAAGTGGAAAGTTATATTCACTAATGCAGCATGGTAAATCATGCACCCTAAGAGCCTACCCATTGTCAAATACAAATATATATATATATATATATATATATATATATATATATTTGTATATATATATAAATGTTAAGGAATATTTAGTTTATCTTCACCCAATGGCCAACTTCATTCTACCATCTCACTCTGCCTCCATTTCAACAATGTACTCATAAACTGGATATATTCTTGCAAGCTTCTTAAAATTCCCTGTTCCCCCTACCTATAACCAGGAGGAATGTGTATCCACCATGTTTACCAGGTAGCTCTACCCAAGGCCTTACTTCTAAAAGTCTTACTCTTTATTGATTTTATCTTGATTCCAATATTTATACTCACTTTTGAATTATCAACAGAACTAAATCACAGTTTATATAGGAACTAAAATTCTTAAGGTTCTACAAATTACATGCAATTATAAATGTTATATATTATGTGATTTAGGAGGAGTTACTGAGGATCTAAAATATCTAAAAGAAACACTTGTCCTGAATTATAATGGATTTCCACTTATAAATAAAGGTAAAAATGAAGTTGATTGTGAGAATTTTACTGCAGATACCCATATGGAAGAGTTGCTTCTTTTCTCTCATGATTTACCTTTGCAGAGATTTAACTGTGCAGAGAACCAGGATTCACTGAAAAGGCTTAGGTTTTTAATAATATAAGTGTGTTTGCATGTTTGAAATATGTTCCTGGAGAGTTGACAATACTCAGATACTTCCTCTCTTATACCTTCTTCAGTGCATGCAAATCTATTCACACGTTTACGTAGACTCTAATCTTGCTTTCACTATTGACAGACTTTTGTAGCTACTTACTCTTTAGTTAACAGACATTAGTGTGAGCTATCACTCAATCTCCAATTAGCAGGAATTCTACCAAACATTAATATAGCAGTAATTAGGTAATTTAGATCCACCACAACTGAAATTGTACCAGACAAATAAGTGTCCTGAGGAAGCCACAATGAACCTTTTTCACACTGTACAGTCAAAAGATTATATAGAAGCACCAACACTATCCTCATTTTCTGTTGACAAAGAGAGAGAAAAAATATATTAAAAATATATATGTAAATTGGCAAACTCATGTGATCATTTCAGGGTTGTAATTTCATTTTAATGATCCCAAAAGGCTGCTACAATTCAGTTGTCACATAATTCCATGAAGTAGGAGGAAAGAAAGATAACTAGTGTACATCTTTATCTTTTATAATCTAACTTAGTCTTTGGTAAATTCTTTACTAGAACATAGTCATGTGACCACATATGCCAAGGAGACTACAGTTCAACAACTATATTCTGGGTGGGCAGTTGCAGGTGCTAAAAATAGTTTTGTTCTTCAGAAAGGCAAATATTGAGATTAGAAAGTATGCCTCCTATACCTAATATAACTCATAATCTTTCATCCTTGATAATTTTAAAAAAATGAAAGTTTCTTACGCCTTATCTGCTATATTTTCATAGTCAATATTCAAATGGACCTTTTAAGTTCATTGTCCCTGGATTATAACAAATTTTAACAGTAATAGTTTTGTATCTTTAAACCATTACCAAACATTTCCCTGAGTTGACTGAATGAAATTGAATTGAAGTGAATTGCACTGAAGATATGAAATCCTGATGGTAAACCTAGTCATGCATTCAAAATAATCTTTTCACTTAATCCATTGTTTTTTTCTTTCTTTGTTTTTTTAAATCTTTTTTTGTTTTTTTGTTTGTTTTGTTTTGTTTTTTGTAGCCGGTTCAGCCCACCCTGGGGGCAGGGCTAGCATGGCATGTGCTGCTGGGGATGGAACCATGGTCCTGCTTCTTTGCATGAGCTTGCCTAAGCAAGCACTTTAGACCACTGAGCTATCTCACCGACCTTGTTTTTTGTTTGTTTGCTTGTTTGTTAGTTTTATTTTGTGATTTGTTGTTTTTTTAGAACCAAATGATGAATACATGTTATTTATTCAATTACTTTGTATAGTCATCATTATCTTTTCACTGAGCACATTTTTAATTAATTTAACTTTCAATTATAACAATATGCTTCCCCATAACTTTAAATGACATCATTGTACTAACTCATTTTTTAAACTTATCAAATGTGATGCGCAACAAAAGTAAACACAAACAGAACCACATATTCCTAAATAATAAATCATTTCATGAGCATGTTTCCTTCGCTCTGTGCCTATAGTTATTGTATTCATAACAGTAACATAGATGAACACTCACTCTGGTAGCTAACTAGTTCTCTCTGAAGCATAACTTTGTTCAAGTGAAAGATACTCTCTAAGACTTTCTAGTCTCTCTCTAAAGATACTCACTAATTAGGAAGATTATTTTTTGCTCCAAATGTTGGAAAACCCTTCTGAGAAATTCTTAAGTAACAAAGATGTTTAATTATTTCACACTGTGGGAAGCCAGCAGAGTAAGTAAAGGGATAACTTCTCCATCATGCCATCAGTGACCAGGGTCTTCTTTTCCTTCTGTTCCATCATTGCTAAGCACCCCAGTCTTTCACCCACACTTAACTGCTCAGCCTTAAAGTGATAAAATAGTTGCTGTGGCCCGTTTCATTTGTCCAAGTATAAGACAGAGAGGAGTATGAAATCCAGGAAATTAAAAAGTAGATCTCTGCTTATGTCTCATGGTCAAAAACTATGACCCATCATATTTTCTTAAATGAAACTGGCCTAATTGTCTAAAGCAGTCTGCTGCAGTAAATTTAAAACAACTTCATGGTTAACCTGTGGGACAAGAAATGCCACACATTCAATATTTTTTAAAAAATGGGTGTAGTTCATCTTCATGTTTATGCTGCAACTGATAATTTTACAGGGAAAGTCTCTGGATTCACGACATTTACAAAAATTTAACTGTGCAGACATATGCAGGCCAAAGTAGGAGGTGAGTGAATTCCAGAGAAGAGCTCCAAGCTTACCAAATCAAGAGTAAAATTACTTTGACTATAAATGTACACAAAGATGCCAGACATTTTAAATTAAGATCCTCAGACAAGTTAGTTAACATTGTCACTTATTTTAATATACTGTCTATAGAAAGTAAATTCTAACTTGGTACAGACCGCATTGGAATGTGAAGTTTGACAGTAATAATCCACACCTAAATTGTGCAAAATTAAAGCACTGTTACCTAGAAACCTGTTACTACCTTTGGCTTTATGATGGGCATGGTATTTGTCAAAAAAAAATCTTTTTTAAAATTATATTCTTTAGGGGCTGGCGAGATGGCTCAGTGGTCTAAAGCACCTACTTGGAACAAGCTTGGTGAAG
>NDGM011189083.1:0-13039 GCA_002564305.1 Octomys mimax
GTCCCCACACGGTGCTGGGGTCCCCACACGGTGCTGGAGTCCCCTCCAGGCCAGCCCGCAGCTCTCCTCTGGTGCTTTGTCTCTCAGCAGCCCTGGGCAGTGGTTCACCAGGAAGGTAGTTCCAGACCTGAGTGTGGCCAGCTCGATCCTGAAACAGGCAGAACAGGCTTCCTGCTGCTGCATCTGGGGCGGGGGCCAGTGAGTAGGAGCCCTACCTGCCCTCCAGCCACATTGGTCTGGTCAGAGCTTGGTGACCGGCGTGTGCTGGGACGCTCATGCTGTGCCCTGGCCTGAGAACTGAGGGTGCTCACTTCTCGTGCTCTGGGTCACTTCTGGGCCGAGCCCTGTGGCTCCACCCTAGCTTCCTTGCCGCTCGCGTTGGTGGTCCATCTCAGTTATCTCCGTCTTCCGGACTCCTTGTTGTCTCTTCCCCAGTCACCCCACCCTGCTTTCAACCCTGGCCTCCCACTTCTCTCCACGTGAGCGACCCCGCCTGAGCCTGGGTCCCCCTCTGTGCCCTGGCAGCCAGCGTCGCCCAGGCCTCCTCTGGGCTCTGGCCGCTTCCCCATTGTCCTCTAAATCATGAAGGTGCGATGGAGTCTCGGACTCTGCTTGGTCCCTGGCTGCCACCCGAGGCTCCTTCCCCTTCCCTGGAGGGCTGGGCGGTTCCCTGCTGGGCTCTCTCCCTACAGATGCTCAGCTGGGGGCTGGGGCTACAGAGGCGTCAACACTGTGTAAAGTTGCACACTTTTTGAGACAGGTGGCTTAACTCCAAGTAGATTTTAGCTCCCTAAGTTTCTTTTTTGTTTGCAGGTGTGTGCAGTGTGTGTGTGTGCATGCCTGGTGTGTGTGTGTGTGTGTGCAGGTGTGGGTGGCCACCTGAATTTGTACATCAAGAGTATTTTACAAATCAGAGGCCTTAGAAGAGAGAGTCTCCCTTGCTTAGGCCCCTGTTGTTTTGACAGGACATATACAGCAATAAGCACCTAGGATCTGCCACATAGGGGTGACAGTCGTGTTGCAGAGGAACTGAGTCACACCTGTGAGAGAAACTCCCTAGTGTCCGCAGTCGGCTTTTGGCAGGCAACCCTTTCACTGGTACTTTGGCACCAATGGATTTAAATTATTCTATCTGCTCCCTTGCCTAGGAAGATGATTCCTGGCCCCGTGGGAGCAGTGGTAGTGGCGGCCAGGCCCAGAACAGCTCTCGGGGCACGATCAGTTCTAGCTGTGCTGCTGGAGCCCTGCGCTCTGATGAGCAGGAGGCCGACGGGAGCTCGCTCTCCCTCTCGCTGAAGCCAGCGGTGCGGTCGGAGCTCGGGTGATGCTGTGTCCTGGCTTGTGGTGCAAGGGCTGTTCACGGAGTTTATTCCACGCACCGCTGACTGTCCCCACCCTGTTCTCTGACTGAAGAAGAGATGTACATGTGTGAATTCAGCATATCTACCTTTACTGCATCTGGAACTTCAAATGGACAACAGCCTTTGCGCTGGGAGCTGGACGGCTCAGGGCTCGAGGAAAGTGGGCAGGCTCTGCTGTGGATTTGTAAGGAAGGTTGCTGAGCAAACACGGTGGCAGGGAGCAGGCCAGCAGGCCTGGGGACACGGCCGCACCCTTTAGACACGGAGTCCAGATCAACCAGACGCCACAGCAGCAGGCTGACAAGATACGCAGAGGAGGGGCGGCCTCTGCAGACCCGCTTCCCTGCTGCGCCCCAGCGTGCGAAACCCGCCTGGCTCGGGGGCCGCACGAGGTGCCCCAGTGCTGCGGGCCGGTTACTTTGCTGAAGATGAGTCTGAGCTAATTTGATGGCTCTGAAATACAGACAATACCAAGGATGAAAATTTCATGGGCGGACAATGAGAAGGACATTGGAAACTTTTTTTGAGAATCTTTTGAGCCAGGTTTGGTGGTGCACAAGAACAGCCTGGCTATATAGCAAGACTCTGCCTAAAATAAACTAAAAAACCAAAACTATTTGATATTTTTACTGCTTTTTCAAATTAAAGGTTTAATGATTGTGGTTATTTTAAATATTACAATGCTAAAATTGTACATTAATGATACAGTGTTGACAGTTCAATGCTTATGCCAAAGTTGTTTCTGTTTGCTTCTAAATTTCATTCTGTTTCTCCCAGCTTCCCTCTAACCTCTTTACATGACTGTCGGCTCTCACGGACGCTGCCGCTGAAGTGACCACCTGCATTCGAGTGTGTCCCTGGCAGTGCTGTCCCAGTGTCAGTGTGGGACAGCAGCTGACACCTGGCGGTCTCCAGCCCAGCTCTAGCCAACGGGACAGAGTCTCACCCTGGGGATCTAGCACATCGACCTGTAGGTCACCCTCCTCCTGCTTGGCCTGGCTCCAGTCAGGGCAGCTGTCAGAAAAGCGAGAGTCAGCAGTGCCACAGTCCCCTCCAGTGACTCTGTGGTCTCCACTCAGGAGAGGAGGCCATGCGTGTCCCAGCCGCAGCTCCTTTGCCTCTCATCCCTCAAGAACACAGCCTTACCCTGCCGCCACGCACAACCGTGGTCATGCTGACACTCGTGTTGGCCATGGTCTATTCACTGCCCATGTCCATTTCTCTGCTTCCCTTAGGGGTTAAGGATTTTGCCGTTTCTGAAGTGTGGCATTAGCGATCCCTTTAGTATTGTGTTATCAAACTCTTCGAGCTTTTGTTTATCTGAAAGTATCTTAGTTTTTGTGTCCTCCACAGGAATTGGAGGCAAGGGACAACCCTGCCTCGCTCCTGACTTAGAGTGAAAGCTTTCAGTTTTTCCTCATTTAATACGACGTTGGCAGCAGGTCTGTCACAGGTGGCTATTATCTGATCGAGATGAAGTCCTTCTATACTATTTTTCTTCAGAGTTTCTGTCATGAATGAATGTTGGATTTTTGTCAAAGGCTTTTTCAGTGTCTATTGAGTTAATCATATGATTTTTTTCTTTACTTCTGTGATGTGTTACATTTATTGATTTATGTGTATTAAACCATCCTTGTACCCCTGGGATGAAGCCCACTTGGTCATGGTATATGATCTTTCTGATGATTTGTGGCATTCCAATTGCCGGTGTGTACCTTGTTCAGGATTTTGTGTCTATGTTCATCATGAGATTGGCCTGCAGTTCTTTTTTTTTTGTTGTTGTCGTTGGGTTCTTCTGTGGCTTTGAAGTCAGCGTAATGCTGGCTTCTAGGAATGACTTGACTGTTTCTTTCCATTTCATTAAAAGGCTTGAAGAGTATTGGCAATAGATCTTCCCTGAAGTTCTTATAAAATTCAGTGGTGATCTTTTGGATCCTGGGCTTTTTGTGTGTTTTTTTTTTTCTTTTATTGCTTTGATTTCATTGCCTGTTATTGGGTTACTTGGGTTTTTCAATTTTCTCAGTTCAGTTTTGGTAATTCACATGTTGCTAGAAAGTAATAACTAACAATTTTCTGATCATGTCCGCCTTGGCTTGAGCTGGAACTTCTCAGGGGCTGTGTGTCCAGCCTGTACCCACTCTGGGTATGTCTCCTGTGGGAGGCTCTCTGGCTGTTGCAGGAGGGTGCCCCTGAGCCCCCAGAGTGAGGTCCGGCTGTCGCTGTTCTGTGGCTCCTGAGGAAACCTGCTCCAATATTGTGGGCACTGCCCTGGACTTGTTCTGCAGCTCTGGCCTGCTGGGTGAGCGTCGCTTCAGAAGGAATGAAACTCTTCTCTGCGCAGGTAACAGGTGGGGCCGTCACCATGCTGTGGCCAGTAGGTGCGGCCTTTTCTTGGGCTTAGCCCAGCTGGCCCCAGTTTTTCCCTGGGGGGTGGCCATGGCTAAGGTGCAGAATTCGTGGAGATAGTTGGGGAAAATGTGCACTGCCCCATTGTTTGTGGGCTGAGGACTCTGATAGTCTAGAAATTGTGCATGTGTCCTTGAGGTACCAAGGGCATCTTCAGAAATGAAAGAAATGGGCGGCCATCACCTTTTGAACAGGTGGCAAGCAGTACCAGAAAAAACAACGCATCGGGGAGCAGATGGGGCAACTCTGCAACCCTCAGTGGGAGGGCCCAGGAAGATCCTGTCTGAGAGAAAATCACACACCTACCAGTGACCGGGCTTTTGCTTCCAGTACTCGCTAGCTCTCGAATCTCAGCTGTGGCTTCTAAGTTTCCTTTCTGAGGTTGACAGTCCTTTTCTTTCATTTCTGGGTTTGACACAGAAGCAAGGGTGAAGTTAACCGTGCCACGGAGCCCATCCTGCTCCTCCGCGTTCCTCCTGGGGCGTTGCTACGTGTGTCACTCTTTCCCGAGTCCCTGGATCCAGGAAGTGTTGGTGTGCATGGCTGTGGGTCCTGCAAGTATGCTATGGCTCCCTGATGGTCCTGCTGTGCACACGTGGGCCCAGCGGTTCTGCGCCTGTAGGAAAATCCCAGCCCTGGTCCTGCTTTCCCACAGTGGCCCTTCTAGGGGTGCGCCGTCTTTCCCAACTGGTTGTTGAGCTTGGCCTCTCCTGGGGGGCTGCTTCTGTAGACCTGAGACGTGGCCCTCATGCAGCTCCTGGCTGGAGGGTGCCGTGCTGACCTGGACTATTGCGGATCCCAGAGCGGGGTGAGTGGCTCAGCCCCAGCCTCACATCGCCACATACCTTAGCCTGAGCCTGGGTTTTATGACCACTAAGTCTCTTCAGAACTTGCCTGGGGGTGAGGGCTGTCTGCTGTGGTGTTAAAGTCTGAGGCCCTCCTGCAGGACTAGTCATGGGTTCCTGAGAGCTGTGGTAGGAACAGAAGGTGCCATTTCTATGTGGTAGGGAGAGTGGCATTCCGGAGTCGCTGTTGCCTCCTCTTTCGTTTTTATTCCTTACTAGTCCATGTTTGCATCGCATGATTATCACATTTCTTGTGAGGAGCTGGTGCACCAGCGTAACGCATCTCAGTTCTTCTCAGCCCTGTGGACTGTGGCTTTTGATTATGGTATTAAGTTAGGACATCCTGGCCTCACTGTCTGGTAAGCTCCCTCTGGAATGTCTGTCTGTACTGGGGAGTGAATCTAGAGCCTTTGCACGGAGCTATCTCTGCAGTACCTTTTAATTTTTTTAAATTTTGGAATATAGTTTCACCAAACCACTACATGCTCAGGCTGGCCTTGAATCTGCCATCCTCCTGCCTCAGCCTCCAGAGTTCTGGGATTATCAAGGAGTAGACAGGCCCAGACAGTGATGTTTAATGGATGCTTGTCTTGGGCTATTTAAGGACTCTTCTCAGGCCAGCCACCCAGCTCTGGGAGGGCAGAGAGGGCAGAGTGTTGGTTTCCCAGCACCCTCAAACCCTCCGCATAACTGGGGTACTGCCCTGAGACTCCAGCAGTCATAGCCTGCTCTTCCCACCCAGGAGAGGCAGCCCCTCCCAGGGCTGGCAGCTTGCGACTTTCCTGACCATGCCCTGCTTGGTGGCGCACTCCACACGGCATCCTCTTTCCTTTGTTCTGTGCATTTAACATGTCCAGCCTGGTGTTCATCACATGGTACAGCGGAAGGCTGAGCTGAGTGCATGTGTGTTGCTAAACTCGGTCGGCACGAAGGTGCAGGTGCAGGGGTGGCCTGACCTCCACCCAGCAGGGCGGGGGCTGGGATGGAGAGTGAGCAGGGGCGCAGAGGGGACCCCAGATGGCCCTGCTCAGGGGCCTCAGCACTGGCTCTGCGGGAATCATCTCAAGACGCACTCAGCCCACAGGGGCCAGCAGATGGTGTGCCCCAGTGTCAGGCAACTGTGTCGAGATCCGGTCTTGGAAACGCATGTGGGGCAGGGCCTCTGGCCCCATGTGTCCTGACAGGAATTTGAGGCCCTTCGCGGTGCACAGCTGGGAAAAGTCGCTGTTGTGCTGCTGTTCTGCAGATTCTACTGCCCGCTCTGCCCAGCTTCTGAGCCCGAGGAAGGCCCCTTTCCCGATGCTTTCCCGAAGGCATCAGCAGCACAATCTGGCTGGCAGGTGTGGGCAGGTTCGGAGAGCCTGCCCCAGGCCACCATCTGCTCTGCTCCCCCTTGCTTCCGTCCTCTCTTCCAGGTTTCCTCCTGCACTCAGAGGACCTCTGCCTTGCTGTCACACTGGCTGTGCCATCCAGGGGCCAGCTGCCACCCATGGAGCTGGTGGCCGACCCATCCCTGGGGGCATTCGGGGTATATCTCTTTCCAAGGGGAGCTGTCACGGTCACTCAGACACACACAGACGTCTGTGTCAGGGTGCTCACCTGGAAACAGAGCCCCAGGGCTGCAGAATTCAAGGGACCGGGGAGACCGTGGAAAGCAGGAGGGTCTGTCTTAGTGGACACTGACTCAGTGGACTGGGACCCAAGGGGGGAGCCCTGAACAGAGGAAGGAGCTGGGGCGGGGGGAGCTCTTTAACAGTGAAACTTCAGGAGGAGCAAAGGCAGCTTGTCAGGCTGTGGCAGGTTTGCAACTCGGTATCTTAGTGGCCCCGCTTGGGGAGCAAGACATGACGAGACAGGCAGCCTTTCTCCAGGGACAAAAGTTATGATTTTATCTATATTAAAACAAAGAATCATGGGTGGGGCTCTAAAGGGAAACTTATTTTTTCTCCTTTAATTTTTTAAAAAAATTATTTATTTGTATATATTTGGTACAGGATGTCGCTATGTAACTCAGACTCATAGTGATCCTCCTGTTTTCAGCCTCCCCAGTGCTGGTATTACAGCTGCACCACTATACCTGGTTTTAGTGGCTGGCCCGGCACACCAGGGAGCGTGGCTGGCACGGCGTGTGGTACAGGGATCGAACCCATGTCCCTGCGCTTGCCTAAGCAGGCACTTAGCCTGCTGAACACCTTGAGGGCCCTCATTTTTCCTCCTTTTAGAGTCCTGCTTCATTAGTTTCTCTGCGATGAACGTGCACAGCCGTCTCTGCATCCTGTGATCCTGCAGGACCTGGAGCGGGGTGTGAGGGGCCACGGGAAAGGGCCAGTGACTCGAGTGTGCTCGAATCCTGGCAACTTGCTCACTACCCTCGACCTCGGCTGCGCTTAGGAAATTCCCTGTGATGTCTCTTTGCTCTGGTGAGACGCAGACCCCCAGGGGGCAGCAGGAGCTGTCACAGAAGGCCTGCTGCGGCCTGCCCCCAGTCTCCAGCACAGGCGCCACACGCTGCTCTGGACAACAAAGGCCAGCATGGAGCGTGTGTGGCGAGGCCAACGGTGAGTGGAGAGGTAGCCGGGAGCCTGCGTTGTGCTGACATTCAGCCAGCTGTACAGAGTGTGAAGTAGCAGGTTTCCAGAAAGCATCTGGTGGTTTTCCTGTAAGACAAGTCCTGGCCCCGGGCTTTGTCATTTGTATCACTGTAGAGAATGGTCTGGCTGTGGAGGATCCATGAGCACTCGGGAAAGTGCCACCTGTGATGCTTTTGGTGGTGTCTCCTCGTCTGTCATTGGTCACGGATTTACTCCCCAAGCCAGTACTGCACGACAGGCACTGTGACAAGGGATTCATGTGGCTTCGCCGCTGTCTCTCCTGCGCCATCACATCAGGCTCTCTGATTGCGTCAGCACTAAGAGCCACATGATCAGAAGACGGGCAGGGAGGCCCTCGGGTCTGCAGACTTCTGGGAGATCAGTGGGACACCATGACGTCATTCCTTCACCCACAGCCCAGCCCCATGGCTGAGAGCGTGACTCGGGTCTGCAGCCTTGAAAGCTCTCATAAGGTGTTCAGCCCTCCTAACAGGAGCAGTGAATTGACAGCCATGCGGCAGGAGTGCCCAGATGGGGAACGGCATACCTCGGAGCCAGGCTCAGCCAAGAAAGGCTGGCAAGTTCAGTTCTAGGGAATGTGCTGGAGTTTTAGCTACTCTGCTCTTGTTGCTAAGTTGCAACACCTGGCACCCGAATTAGGTGCGTATGATGTTTATGCAGCCATTCCTGTCCCTCTGTCTTTAGCCGTCACAGAGAAGGCTGAAATGAGCACCTCGTTTTTTCTTTCAGTGCCGGAGATTGAACTCAGGACCCTGAGCTTGCCAGGCAAGCCCTTATTCTACTGAGCTATCTCCCCAGTAAGCACCTCTTAATGTATGTAGCCTATATAGGTATAAAAAAGTGGGGTTTCTGAGTTGAAATGAGCCTGCATTTAAAATCTCATGAGAGGGGCCAGCCAGATGGCTCAGCAGACTAAAATGTGTGCTTAGGCAGGCTCAGCGACTGGGGCTCTGCCATGCTGGCCCCGCGCCCGGGGTGAGCTGAGAGCAACCGAGACAGCGTGGTGATGCACGCCGATAATCCAGCACTGGGAGGCTGAGCACACTTCGAGTCTGGCCAATGTAGTGAGGCCCTGTGGACCCTGCACTAAACACACGCACGCACACACACGCACACACGCACGCGCACACACACACACGCCAGGAGATCCTGATGAATTCCTTCCCCCCAAGTGCCCTTCCTGAGTGCCCCCAGTTCACTCCAGCGGATGAGGACACTATAAAGTCTTGGATTGCAAGTAACTTGTTCCGCGTGTTCTGCAAGACAAGCAAACATTCCTGAGAACTTTCACTGGCTAACGCCTCGCAGTACGAGTGGCGTGTGATGCTGCCCGCTGCCCGACCTCAACGCAGAGGAGGAGGAGGAGCCCTCCATGCCACATGAGAGCGGATGTGCCAAACGTGGGCGGGAGTGTAAAGTTTCGTGGAAAAGCGCCACCCAACAAGGCTGCCGCGGTGCGAGTGGTGAGTCTGCTTACCACCAGCGCAGTGCCACACTTCCAGGAGATCCTCAAAGGAGTCCAAGCCAGTGTCAGCGCACAGGGTCCCGGCTAACACTGCCCGAAAGCACAGAGGTCCCACTGAGCCGGCAGACAGCGCCACTTCCACTCGTGGTGGTGGAGGTCCTCCACGCCACCGCTGTCCCCTCTCGGCTCCCTCGCCCCAGCCGCAAAGGCTGTCGAAGGTACCTGCAGGTCGATGTGTTTATTTTTCCTTGTATTTTGTATTGTCTTTATTATTTTGTATTATACTACAGCATTGTAATCATTTATACCTTAATGTTTTGGGGCTGTAGAACGAGTCCTCTGAGTTTCTACCATGGGACATTTGCTTTGCTACACAAGGGGCTGGGACTCCAAGCGTGTTTCTGAAGGAATCATGCCCACAAGCCAAGGCTTCACTGTGCTTATTTCTCCCCATCTTTGACAGACTTGCTATTAGTATTCTTTTTAATTTTGTCACCGTGATGGACCAAACTAGAGTCATCCTAGTTACATTTCTCCGTTAGCTGGTGACCTTGTGCACGGTGCTGAGGTTGCACACTAGTTTGCTGGGGCACACCAGTTGAACAGCTACAGGAAGCCTGGTGGTCAGGGCACCCCGGGGCACGGGGCAGAGCCGAGAGGCCAGGCCCGCTGCGGCCCCTGAGCACAAGCCTGGCTCATTCAGGAAAGCGCATTCTCGATTCTTACCTCAGGCGCGAAGCCAAGCTGGCCTTTGATAGGATAATAAATCTGACATCAGGCCCAGAGAGTTTCTGATGGGATGATCAGCCAGATGCCTTGTTACCTGGGAGAGGAGTGGTCTAAGAATTCCAGGAAGGAATGCAGGCGGCCTGGTCTTGTCCTCTCAGCCTCCCGAGCTCTTGATGGCCCTCTCTCTTCTGTTCTGCCTTCAACAATGCAAAACCTTGTCCAGTTCTTTGTCTGGGAGACCAAGCACCTGGGCAGGCTCTTCAGGACCCAGAAACCAGTGACGCTGTCACATTCACCTTGGTCATTTCGGCTGAGTTTCCTGTTTTCATCTTGTGCCAATTTTTATATTTGCCTATTATTTAGCTTGTATGGGTTTATGGAGATGTTTATTGGTGGTGTGCATAGTTATCTAACTGTGCTGTGATGTTTTCCCCCTCCCCTATCACTTCCCTTCACTTTGGTTTGTAATCTAGACATGGCAAAAGGCTCCAAGCTCCCCGTGGCGTTGGTGAGACACGCTTAAGAAGCCCCCCAGCTCGTATGCTCCCTGAGGTGACGGACAGCCTCATCTCAACAGTGAGCTGGAGCTAACGTGGATGCTTCAACCGACTTTCAGAACTAGAGAATCCCTCCAAGCTCTATGAATGCATATAAAACAGATTATGAGAGAAGAGGCACAGGGAAAGTGAGCACGCTCATTATGCCTCCGCTTCGAAGGACGGCTAAGGGCCTCTGACTCACGAGCGGGACAGATGCATCTCATAATGACTCGCCTCCTTCTGGAGACCTCTGGGGGTGAGAGTTCCAGGCGGGGTGGCGCCATGACCTGACTCCCCAGAACTGTGGCAAGCAGAGGCGGGAGGATCACAAGGTTGAGCCTGGCCTGCACAACCTGGCAGTTTAGCAAGACCTTGGCTCAAAATTAAGAAAATAAATAAATAAAGGGCTGGGGATGTAGCTCAGTGGGTTCAATCCTCAGTACTGAAAGAAAAAAAAATCCCAAAAACCCAAAAACCAATTCCAGAAAGAAGTAGAAGCATCGTGTATTATCCTCTGTGTTGCTGCCTCACACACACGGGAGGTTGGGCTGTGGCTCTTGGGGTTCATACAGGACCAGCTCTCAGCCCCGGTGATGGTCCTTTAGCCACAGGCAATAAAGTGTATCTCACTTCCAGCCTCATCTTCTCATTATGGAATGAGGATGAACCAGACTGTAGCTAAAATTTCTTTTTTTCCCTGTATTTAGGACGGGGCCTACAGGGTCTCATTATGTAGATTGGACTTGTAGTGATCTTCCTGTTTTCAGCCTTCCATGCACTGGGCTTACAGGTGTGCGCCACCATGCCCAGTCTCAATTGCCATCTCAGTGCGCCCCGGGGGTGGGACCAGTACGGCATGCCAGGGATCGAACCCCAGCTGCTGCGCTCTGCCTAAGTAGGTGCTTTAGTCCGCTGGGCTGTCAGGCTGGCCCTTGTAGATAAATTTCTGAAAAATGAATTTAAACACCAAGTCATGCAAGCCACATATAGGTAACTCTATAAAGCAATCGCTGAAGATATGTATTTAGTGGTGTACTTGAAAGCAAGACTCATGGCTTCCCAGCCTACACAGGAAATTTGGTTAGTTCTTATCCAGTAAGGTTTGTGACCAGACCTATGGGCAGAATCGAGCCCGTGGACAGAGCTGCCATTGCATTTCTAGAAAAGGTTTATAAATAACATTCCTCCAGCGTGCTGGTGAGAGAACTTTGTGGACTGAGATGAATGTTTAAAATTAATCTAAAAACTAGAGTAAAGACTTGACCCATGTTTGTTAACTAGACTTCAGTGTCTCGCCGCAGCTCTCCTTTCTTGCTCACATGGGTTATTTTTGAAACTCCTCTCAGTGAGGGAGGTAGGGGAGTGAGGCCAGGTCGTGGGAAGGGGCGGCCCCTTCTCAGCGTGTGGTGTGAGCGCCACTGCCACTAGCAGCAGATGGGAGAAAATGCCGTTCCGCATTTGCCTTTAATGCCTCTGACTCTTCCTGGCTCGCTGGAAGCCGCTGGCGTTCAATAAGATCTTCAAAGATCCACGGAGCGCCACTGCGACGGGCCAGCCTGAATTTCCATGCAGGTGTGTTTCATTCATCACAGGCTGTTGTGACACGTGGCCAAGTCGCTGGCTTCTGGCGATGTTTGAACCTGGAAATCTTTGGGCTTGGCGATGTTGAGTTTTGTCAGAGATGAGTCACTGTCATTCATGCTTTCAAGTGAAAACCCTAAAATGCCTTCATCCCACTCACCGTCCCCGAGCTTTGCTCCAGCACCTTGCCTGAGTGGGTGCACAGCACTCTTTGGGCCCATGGTCATGGCATCTGCAGAGGAGGCGTCAGCGCAGAGAGGGTAATTCCGCTGCACAGAGCTGTGCAGCAGCAGCAGCAGCAGCCAGGTGCGCCCCCAAAGCTGCGAGCCCTGCTCCCGCCCTGCGCCACCCGGCCCCTTTTCCCTGCGGCAGTGGCCAGGATCCTCCGATCTGCCCTGGCTTTCCGGGCTTTTCTTCAGTCTCGCTGCCGCTGTTTCCTGGTGGCGCTTTTCCTGTCCCTGTGTTGGCTTATTGCCTGTCTGTTTCCCATCATCTTTTCCAGAAGTGGCACTGAGATCCTCCACTCTGCATGTGGGATTACATTTCAGGAAAAGCCTCGGAGGTGAAACTGCTGCATTAGGTAAATTGATACGAGAACTATTTGAAATGAATGGGAGATGACTACCTGTGCTTTCTCACTCAAGTTTAACTCTAAAAGTGCTTTTGTTCTCAAAATACTTAATTTTTAAGTAAATGGAAATGACTTTTTTATAAGTGTAAAAATGATATATGACTGTATTGTAGCAATTGAAGCCACCTGTAAGAGTGCAGAGTGGTGGTTCTGGGCTCCTGTGTCCCTGCTCTCCTGATGCACACCACGGGCTCTGCCGGGCTCTTGGGGCCAAGCAGGCTGGTGGGTGATGCAGACCAGCCTGCCGTGCCCGCCACGCCCCGCTGGAGCAGCTCTGTTGTCAGAGGCCCCTCTGGAAGACTGCTATGGCCAAGGTTCACTGCGGGAAGTGCCATGCACAGGGTTGGGCAAGGCAGGCCTGCTGCAGCTCAGAGAGGAAGCTGCAGCCCCCAGCCAGGCGGGGAAGTCGCAGCAGCAGTGAGCAGTGCAGAGCCCCACCCAGCTGAGCTCAGAGGCCCCGAGCTGCCTGCAGAGGTCCCCGCGAGTTGGCGTCAAGGAGCTGGGCGCTGAAGACCACGCTCCTTGGACCTGCAGCACTACCTGGAAGGGAGGAGCCTTCCTCCTCCTTTCCCCTCAACCCCCTCAGCACCCTGCCCAGCTGGGGTCTCCCCTCTTTGAGGCATTCACATTCACCACACCGAGACGCAGAGCTGGTCAGCCTGGGCTCTTACTCGGCAGATTTGGCTGTTGGGGGAGCACCATGCTGCCCACAGCCCCCCACCCTGTCCGTCCACCCAGGAGGGATGGAGACACAGGTGCGCAGTGCAAGCACTTTTACCTTTTTAAAAAATTTTATTTATTTATTTATTTGCTCCAAATGCCTTCAGGGCAGGTTTGGCTGGCTGGAGTTGTGGGGATTGAACCACAGCA
>NDGM011189084.1:0-11101 GCA_002564305.1 Octomys mimax
TAAGAAATCAGATATCTTTGAATTTTGTTTTGTGTATTCTGACATATAGATTAAAGTAGATAATAGCGTAAACTCTTATAGATAAAATGTTGAATTCTCCCTTAAGTACCATGACACATCAGACTCCTCACTACATGTTGTGCATCTATCCAGAAACATTATTTTCATTTCACACAATTGCTATTATTCATTCTAGTAATTAATTGCTATTAATTCTTTACAGGTTCCTTGAAAGAGTATTAAATGGGGAGGTACAGGAAGTAAAATTTTTAGTCAAAAATCTTTAAAATTTGTGTTTTAGAACCGGGGAGATAGTTCAGTGGTCTAAGCACCTGCTTGACAACCACAAGGCCCTGGGTTCAATCCCTAGTACTGCATACCATTACGGCCACAGGCCAAGCCTGCCAATGAAGTCAGGGGTGTGGTAACATACACCAGTAATCTCAGCATGAGGGAGGCTGAGACAGGAGAACCCTATGAGTCTGAACTGCTTAGCCAGAGCTGCACCCAAAATAAATAAATAAATAAATAAACTTTTGTTTTAATTTTTAGAAATGAATAAGACATGAAACAGGCAAAGTTTAAAAAGAAAGTATAACAAAATTAGCTGTAAAAATCACATGGTGTAAACTCTAACCTTCAGAAGAAATGAAAGGAAAGAAATACTCGTGAAAGTCAGAACAGTCTAGCTGGGTATCATGAAAACCAGGCATCTTCACTTACACTCTGAATATTAGTTAACACTCAAGCTTAGGAAAAGTGAGATAATTGGCGGATAAAAGGTCAGCACACAGTAATCCATGAAGTCAGTATTTCATAAAGCATCTTTGTGGGACAGTGAAAAACTATCTAATCACAGACAGATACAATAGACAATAGAGACAGCGGGGTTCATGCAGGTAAGTGATGAAAAGTATTCTTTTAAATAGGATAGTAAAGGGGAGGTCCATGCTTTCAGTTTTTAGGTGTTTATGCAAATACAGCTCTATGAAGCTATATCTCCATATATAAGTTGAAACATGTATTGACTATGTACTGTATATATTTTCAACATGTATATTTTAAATATGTATAAAATTATATAATAAAACAAATTTAATAAATATCTTATAATTGTATGAATTCCATATCTTTTTAGCTAACATATATGGTTATTAGCCAATATTGGAAGGTAAATTACTTTCTTTAAAATGATAACAACGTATTCATTCCTTATTTGATAGGCATTTGGGTTGTTTCCAAGATTTATCTATGACATATTGTGCTATAATATATGTGTGGGTGCATATAAATTACTGTTGTATAATGCTTTTAATTTTCTGGAGAAATACCCCCAAGTTGAACAGCTGGGTTGAATGAGACCTCTAATCCTACTTTTTAAAGGTCTTTTTATACTGATTTCCACAGTGGTTGCACCAGTCTACACTCCTACCAACAGTCTGGAAAGATTCCTTTTTTCCCACATCCCCTCCAGAATTTGTTATTAATTTATTTCTTGGTAATAGACATTCTTTGTGTGATAAGGTGGAGTTTTCACATTAATCACATTTTATAAGCTTTTCAGTGTGAGCTAGTTAGGCAGGAAAACATTATTTCAGCAGTTCTGGATAGCTCAAGACTTGGAAAATTCAGATAGAGCTTTCTCTTCAAGAGTGGGGATAGATTCTGAACTTGTGCCTGATAAGATTGACCTTATATGCCTGAGGCCTTAGGTCTCAATTTGGCTATACCAGTTTATGCTCAAAATATGATTTTTGCTAAACACTTATTTCCCCAATGAAGAGGAAAGTGGATGGAGTCTGAGCAGCTGAGATCAGACACATGAGAGCTACTTGCCTAAATAACAGAATTTCAGGAACAGTCCATGGAGGATAAGACATGAATTAGCTTTACATAAAGAGGTGCACTTCTTTCCTCCATAATTTGGCTTTGTGACTTCCCTTTATTGGTTTTTTTGTTTTGTTTTGTTTTGTTTTTGGCAGAACCAGGGATTGACCTCAGTCCCTTTGACCTCAGTCCCTTGTGCTTGCCAAGCAAGCACTTATTCTACTGAGCTATCTCCCCACCACCCCCTGTATCCATCCATTGAAATGAATCTTAACCACGAGCATGGCAGCTTTCTTGAGGTCATTTCAGAGAATCATTAAGTCAGAGAATATTTCAAGGTTTCATAATACATTACATGATTCTCAATAAAGAGTTCGTTGACTTCTTCCTTATCACTTTTCTTCCAGTCTGAAAGTAACCTTTATCACCAGGATCAAAAAAATAAAAAATAAATAAAAATAAAGCAATCACAGAATCATAACTTGAGGTATTTCTTATTATTTTGTATATTATTGATTTCTCAGTTAAACTAATTGCTTATTTTAGCACAAACCCTGTGATTACTTACTTCTTTAAAGCCTTGCAATGTATGTGTAAGACTATTCAACAGTGACTGGTCATTAAGTCGATGCTTTTACATAAATGTTTGGCAAAGAAACTAAAGAAATTAATAGTGAGCTTAAAACACCTTTCAGCAATTGATGCAATTGCGTCAGACAGCACATAAGAGTTGGCTGGAAGCATTTTGTGTCACTGCCTATGCATGGAGAGTGCCTATTTTAGACAATTTGGATCTATACCTTGTTCGTATATGCACCAGAATGTTTGTGCAATGAACACATATGAAATATTCTGTTGAATTTTGTAAGAATACTGGTTAATATGAAGACCTTAAGAAAGTAGACTTGGAAAAATTCTAAATTATAAGTTAAAGTTTTAAGATAAAGGGTTGTTTCATGAATCTGAAATCATTCTGATTATTATATCAGTCATTTACCTTACTTTTCAATGCATTGATGTCACACAGAATTCAGTATTTTTATATGGTACAGGAAATGTTTTCTTCTACATTGGAAATAACTAGAATACTTTCAGTATTAACAAAAGCTCTTTAAGCTCATATTCAAAAGGAATGCTCATATTGTACTGTACCAGCTGACACTGAACTTAAAATTCATCTCAATATAGCAGTTTAAAAAGAAAGTAACACTAGGTATTAGCAGGCTAATGCAGCTGATAAAATGACATTATAATACAGTGGAGAACTGTCAACTTTTTAACATTCACAAAAGTATATAATCTTTAGTTCATCATCTTATGCACGATTGCTCAGAAACCTTAAATAAATGTTTGCATGCAAAGCGGTCTACTAGAGAATGCATAGGCAGAAGAAGTAGGTGAGAGGGAGAGGGATGACAATGAGTAAATGGAATGAAGCCAGGCAAGAGTATGGCTTAAAGAAGAACTGCAGAAGGTGACTGTAGCCTAATTGGGGGAGGATGTAGTAAAAGACCCCCCTCAGAATTGTGCCTAGTACAGGCTATTTCATTCCATCTTATTACTTGTTAAGGCCTGCTCCAGATATAGAAGCTCCCAGGAATTCTTTAACCTTTACAGGAAAACTTCTTTCTTTTTCTCAAAGTGGCTCCTCTAAAAAGACAGTTACAGGCCATTTGAAAAAAATCAAACAGAAACTCAAAATGTGATCTAAAGAGATCTGAATAGAACATTGACAATGTATTCTACTGGTTACTAAAATATATACTTGAGCTATGAAATGTGATCAGTAGCTTATTTATTCTTCAAAGAATGAAAATTTTCAAGTTATTGAACAAGTGTTTGCACAATATTTGGAAATATTATTCCACCCTTTAAACAATTAGTTCTTACGAAGTAGAGGTTGGAATGGTATGCTATGGGGTGAAACTAACAGCAGAAAATGATACAGTGAGAGAGGAGCACTGAATCAGAATGTGCATGCAAAATGTTTAAATAAATCATGAACTGATAGGTCTTTTGCTAGAAATATGCATTTTTTACAGGACAAATATACTAAAAATCAGGAGAGTGACTTGCAGACATGAGAATCCTTTCATGGAAGGAGGGAACTTGACATTACAACACACTTGATCATTATTACGCAAATAGATAGAATTTAATTTAAAAATGTATGAACACTAAAGTTAAATAGGGCAGAGGAAAGTATTTTGAAGATTGCTATCATTTTCAGCTTCTACTTTGTGTGTTTCCCTACTATTATTCTCTCTTGCTAGATTCAATGAGAACTTGAAAGGAATTCATCTGTGTACATTACTTAAAGGACAAAATTTTGGAAAATGAAAAAGTGTTGTGAAGATGCTGGGAAGACGGCTCAGTAGAATAAGCGCTTGCATGGCAAGTACAAGGGCCTGAGTTCAATTCCCAGTTCTGCAATAAAAAGAAAGAAAAGAAAGAAAGAAAGAAGAAAGGAAGGAAGGAAGGAAGGAAGGAAGGAAGGAAGGAAAAGAAAAAGTATTTTGAAATTCAAAGATGACCTTCAAAAATTTCATATTCTGTATATTGAAAGTAGTTTTACTACTGATCTCTTCAAGGTATGCAACTTCTTTCCATCTGAGATGTTTTTGTGACTTGCTTAGGCAATCAAAATTCAGGAAAGTAATGTAATGTACATTCTATGCTTAAACCTCAAGACCCCGTGCCTTCCATTCCTTCCTCTTGAAATCTCTTGTTATATGAAGAAAAATGTCTTGGCTTTCTGGAGCATCGGACACTGTAGACATAAGCATGTCATTTCAAGCTGAGCTACTGCTAAATTCTGGCCATATAAATAACTCTGGAATAAACAAATAAACAAGCAAACAGGCTTTATTCAGACTAATCTGCTGAGTCATAATGATTAAAGTTAAATGTTGATGAAGATCACCAAGTCTTATGGTGATTTTTTTTTAATGCAGCTGATGAGAAGCAATTCATTCTAGCTTAGGAACATGTTAGCATGAAACTTGGTTTCTGGGTTTTTTTTGAAGGCTACTATAGACACCATGCAGGGTGAAATTTTTGGGTTTTTTTCATTGGTCTCTTGGGAAGTATGTAATCAAAATTAAGAGATATTTTATCCCAACTTCACCCCCTTAATTAAACAATCACATAATTGCATATACCTTAAGCAATCAAACCCAGGAGACACCCTAGGGTGTCCCCTCCGGTAAATGCTTGGCTAGAGCCTTTTTGAGAAGGAATTAAGAAGAGAATAAACCCATCATTATATTCTTAATGTCATTTAATATATATCTTAATAAGTACATGTGCTTTCCTGCCCACTATCAACTCTATTATCTATCTATCTATCTATCTATCTATCTATCTATCTATCTATCTACCTATCATTTTCATTCAAACAACACTGGCATAGAACTTGACTCATCTATGTTTATCACAAACAGAGCCCCAATCTGTCTAGTACGATGAATGTTTTAATGTGTTTTGCTCAGATATTGGTATTATCAGTTGGAGCTGATGAGAAAAATTGGGGAGAGCTGCTCCATCACATTCTCAGACAATTTACAGTTCGATACAAAGAGTTTGACATTAACAGTAGGGTCAAGAAATTTAAAGCCAAAGTATTAGACAATGCTTCTTAAAGACTGAATGTAGATATCATACAGAGGGCTATAAGCACTAAACCTTTTTGCCAGGGAGATAGCCTGGAGGTCTAATCAGCTGCCTGCCAAGTGCAAGAACCCAGGTTCAATCCCTGTACAACATGTTCTGCCAGCCCCACACCAAGCTGGCCACAAAAACCAGGAGTGATAATGCCAGCTCTTCGGGAGTCTGAAACAAGAGGATCACTATGAGTCTGAGCTATGTAGTGAGACCCTTTACCAAATAAATAAGTAAATAAATAAATAGCAAAAAGAAAAATAAAGAATAAATCTTGGGGCATGGCAACATGTGGTGTGCATTCTTAAGAGGTTTTCAGGAAAATATATTTTAAAATATTAATGAAGTAGAAGAGAAACCAGGAGAAATATTGGCATTAATTGAAGAGAATAAATATTTTCCAGAAGGGAATCATTTATTAGCTCAAATATTACTAAAAGCTTAATATGAGTAAAAAATGAAGTATCTAGTTATTGACACAGGTAACAGGATAGCAGATAAGGCCCTTCATTGGAGTACTTCAATGTAATGAAGTGGCACCAGTTCTTTAGAGTAGGCTGAGGAGAAAAGGTCATATAAGAGAAGAGAAAGTGGAGATTTAAGAAATGATTTTGAGAATTGTGCTATATTAAAGAAGCAATAAGTAAAGGGATAGACCAAGAGTGCACTCAGATAATATCTCCATTTTTCTTTTTAACTTTTTCTGTGTGCTTTTCTTTTGATGACTATTTATTTATTTATTTATTATAGGGTCTAACTACGCACCTCAGACTGATAGCCACCATCCAATTTTCAGCCTCCTCTGCAATGGGATCACAGGCACCCACCACCATGGCAGGTCTCGGGGGCAGGGCCAGAGTGGCATGTGGTGCCTGGAATCCCACCTCATTCCCGGCGCTTGCCTAAGCAGGCACTTAGTCTGCTGAGCTATCTCACCAGCCCTTTCTTTGGATTAGAAAGTGTGCCATCAAAAACAAACTAGAGGCCAGGAAGATGGCTCAGTAGACTAAGGCCTTGCCTGGCAAGCGCAAGGGACTAAGTTCAATCCCCAGTTCCGAAAAAAAAAAAAAAAAGAAAACTACAGAGGCAGACTTGTAGTGCATCATGGGAATTCATCCATTAATTTACCTTTGCAGCATTTGTTATACTTTTTTAACCACAAAATATAATTATATTGTTTCATTGTTATTGAAGTTGAAGTTCTGGGACAGGAAAGAAATTTCTATTCTTACAAATGCTGACAAAGTCAGTGTTCCGCAAGTTTTAGCTATGACTTACTCCACAGATTTCCTTGGTATTAAAAAAAATCACCCTTACCCAAGGATTTGTCCACTGTGTCCAATGACTGGTCAAAATACACAGCATTTGTCCCAAATCTGTATAATTCTGCAGAGCAATTTCATCTCAAGAGTTCTCCACAGGTTCTGCTGAAGGATTTAATAACTTCATTGCAGGCCAGATTTTTCAAATCCTGTTTCTTTTACTCACCAAGTACTGACCCAAAAGCTTTTCCATTTCAGAATTCGTTTCTTTGAAAGCAAACCTGTAACAATTGGTATCAGGTATGACTTAAAGAAAATCCTTGTGAAATTGAAACTTTGGAACTGCAGGTTGTCTTAGTGAGAATTCCACCACTTAGTTATAAAGACACTGGTGAGTTCTATTATGGCGGTTAGAGGATGATAGATGGATGGAACATAAAGGCTTAAATATATGAGACCTTTATAGGTATTGGCCTAAGATGAACTGGTGTTGATAGAAATGAATAACCTAATGATGTTTGAAAACTTCTGATAACATTAAGGGCTGTGGAATTAGATGGCTGATGTTTGGGAAAGCTTGTGTCTTGGAAAAAGCCAACAAAAGGCTGGAAGTGATTCATCACCAAAGATTAAGCATAAGTCCTAGACAGTTCCTGGTCCCAATAGCAGAAAAGGTTAAGGATCAGGGCTATGCATCATTTAACTGTAAGCACAGTACTGATCAATTCCCACTTTTTAGTACAGAAATTATAGAAGCAGTATGTCTATAAAAAAAGATGAGATCAACTGAGTTAATGCCATCAAACTTGCCTTCTCAGATTCCTCTGAGTCTTCTGCACGCAAGGATTTGACTCTCCTCTCTGTAGTTAAAGGTTATTACCCTTTCTATACCTGAAAATAATTCAATTTAAAGCAAAATTGTCAAAATTTTAAATTTTTGTTTTAAAAGACAAGATGGTTTCATTTTCTTTTATATATTTCCTCATCAAGAAAGAGTAAAACAAAGACAGACAAACAATAACAAAATAAATAAGGTATAAGTTATAAACTAATATACCAAGGGAATTTTGGTAGTATTTAGAGAAGAAAGGAACCTTTGATTGATGGAACCCTGAAGAACTCCCAAAAATGTAGATATCATCTATAGATGGGAGGTCAATGAGTTTGAATGGTATAGATGCTGAGAACAATTTTCTGAGTGGATGGAACACAAGAGTTTCGTTAAGAATTTTTGGTGTAGAATTGCTCTTCCACAATACAGGATTGTTACTGCAGAAAGGATAATTGGATACAATGCTTACATGACCTGAAGAAAGACGGAAATAAAACTCCACTCATATCTATTAATTCAATAATCAACGATAGCAAAAAAGCATTTTTTAATGACTAATAATGACTAAAACGTAAATTATGACACTTAGAAATCAGGAGTGTTGGAAAGGCCACAAGATACTCATAATATGTAGGAGGGCCCAAAGAGGAACACTCTGCCTTTCCAAATAATAAGTGCACAAGAGCCAGCCTGATAGTTCAGCAGATTAAAGTGCCTGCTTAGGCAGACACAGGCTCTGGGGGTTGATCCCTGGCCTGCTGTGCTGCCCCCCAACCAGGTGCGCTGAGATGGCAATTGAACTAGGCATGGTAGCATGAACCTATAATCCCAGAGCTTGGGAGGCTGAAAACAGGAGGATTACTAAAGTCTGATCTGTGTAGTGAGACCCTGGACCCCTGTACTAAATACATTAATAATAATAATAATAATAATAATAAGTGCACAGATAAAAAATGCCAGTACTACTGAGAAGAAGCTCGGTGTTGGTTGTCTGTTGGTAATTTTCACAAGACACTAATATATAACCATTCTGTTCCAACAATGGGATGCAGAGTATTCTTCTATAGTAAATGTCAGAAGGCAACATTCAGCAGTCAGAAGTCAAGTGAGGACAATTGTCACAATATGCAGTAGCATTGTAGTGATAGCCAGTGAGTTCATCTGTGCACAAAAATGGATCACATAACAACATATCTTAAGAGCTGCAATGGCCACCTGCCAGTTACCCTGGCTAATTTAGAGGAAAGAAGCAGATTAAGTATAGGAACGAGGAAGGAAATGCCTCCTGCCTCAATGAAAATTGATTTCCTCACCAAAATTCCAGGTCTCATTCAGGCATTTTCCTCCTGTAATCCATTACCTGAAAGAGAAACTGTGTATCCTTGGGGAACAACCCTGTATCATCCTGGGAAATATATATGGTAATGATCCCTCAGACATTCCCCCAAAGGGAACAAAACAGATGCAGTCAAAGCAGCAAGTACTTGGAAGGCCTTTAGGGAGACAATTCGGCATGGGTCTCTGGTGTTTCCACATCTTTGCAAACTGAGGCACTGCCTTCATTTGTCATGGCCTATCTTTCTGAGAATGCTTATGTAGCAAAGAACATTGAAAAACATGGATAATATCTCTTTGAAAAGCAAAGAGTAGGGCTTATACAGTTTAAAATAGTGAGGGAAAAGCTTCCTCTGGGATATAGAATAGAGTGGCTTACTCTTCATTTTAAAAGATATGTGCTCCTCAAACTCAGGGTGCCTTGGTTGCAATGCACATGCGTAGAGTGTGCAGCACTGGATCACTCCACATCACCCCGAAGGGTCTTGACAAGTGAGGAAAACCAATGAAGACTTGATTCACACCCTGCTTCCTATATTGTCATACAACCTCTGTCTCTGATCCAGAATTTCTTCTTGCTAACTTCATAAATCTTATAGACTAATAATTCTAGCTTGCCAAGGGAATAAAATACTGTATATCTTGAAGTTTTTAATAAGGTTTTCCTAAGATGCAGAGACATTCAATATCAGCAAAGTCTTTAGTTCAAATATTCCAAGGCATGAGACACAGTTATATTCTTTAGTTCCTCGCACTGCTAAACAATCATATCTGGTAAGTTTATTTATCTTCAGGAAACAATATATGCTCCATTTGGGAAGGGGAACTTCAGCATGTGCATCAAGACACATTAAATGCTGCCCACTTTGTTGGAGTTCAAAATTGAAAGCTGCCCAGCAGCACATCTAGGCTCTGCAACGAGATATATTTTGTTGAACTATGCTATAGCATTTACTTAATAACAATCTACCACTATTGATATCTCTAGTCTATGGAAACCTCTGAAAAAGGATGTATTGTGAGATAGACCTCTTCTGGTTTATACTTGTACTCTGAGCCAAACATTTCATGAGAAACACTCAAACCTTTTCTTCTGCTGTAGGATAGTTTCATTGAATCTATCAATGATAATACAGATACAGCTTGAAGAAGAAACACTAGTGTAACTGTAGTGGGTGACGTGGGACTCGGGTTACTTTATTTATGCAGCTGACTTGTGCTTCTTCCTGGAGTTACTGCTTTTGCATTAAATTTTTTTATTAATAATACCCCCAAATGGCATACTTAATGGCACTTCTAGACTCAAAGCCCTTTCATAACACATGATTAATTTCTTTATCTCCTGGCTAGCATCATGCCAGAATGTCCTAAAAAGATCAATTATCCCATGCAGATAACCAGAGAATACTCTACACACTAAATGGTCTCTCTTTTGATTTTCCTAAAAGTGTTTTCTTTGTACTCAATATGTGTTTCCAGAAAATAAAGATAAAGGATTTCAGATATGTTTCCCTGTCATTATGAGAAACAGGAATGTAATTGTATCTCATGTCTAGAAGAGGCTCGCAACTTTCTCTTTTCAAATGTAAGGTTTGTGCCTGTTACTCTTAAGTCCACAGTGTATGGAGTCTTGCTGATTTTGGAGATGCCCTAAAGATATTATCTTGTCCCAGATGGAAGGGTGGTTTTCATTTTAGTGGTGATATTCTCTTTAACCACAACTTTACAAAGGTTCCTTTCAGGCAAAAGGTTGGGCTTTTCAAACATTTTGCCCTGCTTTTTGTATCAGATTCTCAACATGTATTCTGGTAAAAGCAGCCAGCAGTACTCATTCCATGACCTGCACAATGAACTACCTTAAAATTCTTTCTGCAGGACCAATTAATGCACAGCCATTAGATTCACTCTTATGCAGGTTTTCATCATGGGGAAAATGTTGATGTGTTCTTTCCTAGAATGCAACATATGTGGTACATTTCCAGGAGATTCTCCATCTAAGACATCCTAGCTTTTTTAGAGGCTATCAGTATTCCAGTCTTATGAACTCCAAACAGAATCACTGCTCATAGCATTCTAGGACTTCTGTAGCCCCAGCTCCCAAAGCTTTCCAAGTCTGTCTCTTAAAACAGTTCAAAGGCTTCTGAGCCATAAGGTCAGATAGAGTCACAGCAGTGTCCTTATTTCT